>JAJLWK010000065.1:0-34716 GCA_030570675.1 Myxozyma neglecta | reverse complement strand
GTTTAAAATGAGACGCGGCATTTTGATATTGTTTTTAGCTAATTTTGAATAAGATCTAATGCAATTGTACATAAAATTAGAAGAAAGAGTTGTACTGGACATACCCGATTAGGCCGATAAGCCAATATACTGGGTCTCGTAGTACCATTACGTGCACGATTGTCTATCGTGTTTAATCAGTCAGGGCAAGCTCAGGACACCTACTCCACAAATCTTCCACTTTGACCACCTACCTTAAACCACCAGCTGTACACAAATATACATACAACAGAGAAGAAAAGAAAACAAGAAAAATAGGATGTCACAAGAACCCGGGTCTGCGAGTCTTTTCGCGTCTGAGCCAGATCCTGAGGTGGATCACCCCATGCCGTCTTCTACTGAGCAATCGCGAGTACAGCAAAGACCAAAGTTGTCATCCGGCTTATCATTTTTAGCAGGGGCTGAAGGCGACTCTGAAACACTGTTTCCTGATGAATTTGATGCGGGGTTCATGGATGATGGCAGTGCAGTGAATCAGAGGGTTTACAATGGTGTTGGTAGCAGTAATGGAGGAGGAGAAGGGGGCTATAACGAGGAGGAAGGTAGTTCGATGCCGGCGAGTGTTATGGATGCGTACGCGGAGCATGATGATGGGTGGGGGTCGTCTGCTGCGTTTGCTGCTCAGACAGTTAATGTCAACTATGAAGAAGAGCATGAGCATGAAGAACATGAGGAGGAACATAAGGAACATGAAGAACATGAACACGAGCAAGAAGAAGAAGACAATAATCCAATGGCAGAAGATCGACCAGGTCTTTTTGACGAACAACCGCAAATCGTTAAAGAAACGCCTACGATTGTTGAAAATACCAAATCTGTTTCAAATCCTGTTCAAACCTCTAATCAACCTCAATATCAAAGTCAACCACAAAATCAACAGCAAAGTCGCGTATCAAGTTCAACGCGACCAAGTTACGACGCGAGATCATCACTTGACTCTGCTGTGACAAATACCTCCGCTGCTACATCTGTCGACTACCCTCCCCAAAACCAGCATCAAAATCAATATCAACCCAAAAAAGCAGTCCGCTACGATCCGCAGGCATATTACCATCAAGAACCGCCTCCTCAGTCGCAATACTATCCACCACCGCAACCTTCTCAACAGTACCCGTATTTGCCATCTCAACCGCCTATGTTGCCTACTAAGGCCAACGCGAATCAGGCACAGACACAGCAGCAACAGCATCCCGTGGAGTTTGTGTTGTATACGAGGGTTACGGGGATGGAGAGGACAGGGAAGAAGGCGCCGTTGATTAAGTTTGATGCTTATGTATGTTGTACTGTTTTTCTCAAATCTGTGATGATGATGCTAATTTACAGACAAATTTACCGCGGTTCAGGACTACGCAATTTCGCGATATAAGACGTACGCACGGCGAATTTCTTAAACTGTTCAAACACCTCTGCGTGGCCAACCCCGAATGTCTCGTTCCCACAATTCCCGCTGAAACCACTTCGGCAGGCGTTGGTTCTGAAGAAGACGAGTATCGCGTTAAAGCCAATTTCCAGAAATGGTTGGACCGAATAACTTCAAACAGCGTGCTTATGCGAGATGAAGAGTTGATGTTTTTCATTGAAGCTGATTTTGGGTATTCACCAATCTCTAAACGGAAAGCTCCTGCCACGGGTTTACGAAGAAAAGCTATTAAACAACTTGCACCGCCGCCTGATGATTGTCAAGAACTTGTTGCGTTTAGACCGCTCGCGAAGCAGTTCTACCTCGAGTCTGAAAAAGTGCATGGAAAACTTGAACGAGTGAGTAAAGTACGCCGAGCGCTGGGTCTTGCCGAGATTGAATTGGGGCATAAGTTTACGAATTTGACGGCGTTGGAGCATCAGTCCGGCATGATTAATATGTGGAAGAAGATGGGCAAGACGGTGATGGCTGTGGGTGATATTGAGGGGTTGAAGTCAGTAGGGGAGATGACTACGTTGGGAGATGGAGTCGCGTGGCTTTGTAATGATGCGTATGTTGTTAAAGAAACGCTTACGAATCGGCAGATTTTGATACGGGAGTTGATTTCCGCGCAGTCTACGAGTCGGAATAGACATGCTACTGCTGCGAGACTGCGTAGTTCTGCGACTATTAATCCGTTGAGAGTTGATGAGGCTTTGAATTCTCTTGAAGATGCAAAGCAGGTTGAAGCGGCATTAACGGCAAAAGTAAATCGTGTTACTGCGAATTTGACGATTGAGAAAAGACATTGGATTGAGAGTACGAGCGAAGATATGATGGGATTTATGGGAGAATATATTCGACGCATGATTGACGCTGAACGACGCACGCTCGCGATTTGGGAATCCATCCGTCTAGATATCCGCGCCGCTGATTCTTCAGGAGGTCTTTCGCGACTTGGACGATCAGAGTTACCGCCGGTGCGGAGGCCTGATTTGGCGACGAGTCAGGGACCGAGAGGAGATGGGTGGAGTGGTGATAGGAGGACGATGCATGTGAATGGATTTGCGCCGGTTGGTGGCTTTGACGATGATGATGAAGGTGAGGAAGGGATTTCGGAGGTTGATGCGAAGAATGCTGCGCAGATGCTCGCTGCTGCTACGTTTTAGAGATTTCCTGAGACGAGATGAGATGTGTTTTGGTTTGTTGATGTTTATAATTGCATTGTGATGTTAGTTACAGTTCGTTTTGTTGTGAAAGTTGAATTTTACGTTGAAACATGTCATTAGTACTTGAGTATATTTATATGAAGAGAAGAACTCAGTAAATCTATATAAACAATGAAGAAAACGCCGTCCCAAACAAAACCAAATAAAAAATAGAGTTAATTAACGATTGTTCCACGCAGCTCTGGTCTCCCTGGCAATAGCGCTTAAAGTACTCGACGTTGAGCTCAAGGAGAGCGTGTTCGACGCAATTGAGCCCTTTTTGTTGCCGTGCAACTTGCCAATTTCATCGACGGCTGCCGCTATATCATTGATATTCGTTTCGACAACCATTCCACCTTGAACAACTTCATTTAAAACAACATGTAAGACTTCCCAACCAAAGACAAGGTCAAGTTCACAGACATTATCAAAGCACCTGTCCAGGGACTCTACGAAGACCTGAATCAGATCTAAGATGCCTAGTTCGGACTCTTGCTCATCAACGACAAAAACAAAGTAGAGTGTCGCGTAGTGACGGTAGATGACGCGGATGTCGTCGAGTTCGGAGGAGAGCATGGGCGGCGGAGTGAGGAAGTTGCATTGGGTGGACGGGCGGGAGGAGAGCAGTTGGAAGAGCTGCGAGATGAGGACTTGTTGCGTTTGCAGGTCCTTGTAACGAGTTAATATAGTGTCTTATAGATAGTAATAGGTTCCTACCAGAGGAGTGTAGAATTTTGCGAGACGCGGGACGCCAAAGTTGTTGACTGTGCTGATTAGATAGTTGATTATGATAAGATAAGTGAACTTACAGATCAACACCGCGTTAATCATTTTATTGATACTTCAATTGTGTTTTTCCAATGTAATTGTACTCTATATCACTCAAATTATAAAAAAAAGCAGTTGGCGGGTTAGGAAATGATGTTGGGTTGCAGTCGCTGTATCTGAATACCCTGGGCTGCGGCCTTTCTGATACAACGCCCCACTAAAAGAACCCTCATGACGTATCCTTTCTGTGCACTATTCTGGAGCACCATTAAACTTTGTTCTCTAATGGTTTCTGTACACTTATACACCACCATCTACGCTCCATTTCTACTCCAGCTCTGTGTTTTATAGATACACTGTACATTACCACTAAACAGAGAAAAAGGATTTGGAATATAGAAGATGTCGGATCTTGATGAGGATTTGCTTGCGTTGGCGGGAGCTGGGGCTGATGAGGAAGAGGAAGATGTTGGGTTGTTGAGGAAGCGGAGTGCGCCGAAGAAACGCGGTGTTGCGAAGAAGAAACGGAGGGCTTTGTATGTTTAGTTCTTGTTTTTCTCTATTTTGTGCTGTTGGTTATTGGTGGGAAGTGGTGGTGGGAATGGGTGCAAGTAAGGACAAGGCTGACTGGAACAGAGACAGCGACGATGATCTCGGCTCGCCAGCGCGCGACAACTTTGCCCAAGACGACGAGGACGATGACGAAGAAGAAGACGATGACGGTCCAGATATGCCGCGAGGCAACAGACGGAGCAAGTCAGTCGACAACGAAGACGGCGAGGACGCAGAGGAAGAGTTTGTGAATCCGTATCCGTTGGAGGGCAAGTACAAAGATGAGAAGGACATGGCTAGGTTTGTTTACATACTGCTTTTTGTGGGTTACGGGGACGATTAATGGCTAATTGTTAGGCTGGAGTCGATGGGGGAGTTTGATCGTGAACAGATCCTTTTCGAGCGATCTCAAGAGGTATTACTACAGTTTACGTCTATAAACACAATGGCTCATAAGTATAGATGCAACGATTCATTGAGCGAAAATACCTTGCAGAACGACTAAAACAGTCTAAAAAAGAAAAATCTGCTCCAACTCGATGTATGTCTTCTTGATAGCATATTAACTGTGGGGTTGTATCTGATGTTCTCTGTTATTTAGCATCTACGAGGGATACACCGAAGGGATCTAAGCAATCGCAATTATCAGAGCTTAAGAAGAAGCGAGAAGAGAAAAGCGACAGAGCCAGACAACGTGTACGTCCTTCTTACTATATAAAGTACTTTTCACTTTTTTATATTATATATATTAACGACATGGTATAGTCCGGCGACGGCGAATACTCAAGTACAAAACTCCCCTACGACGATGATGACGACGAAGTCGAAGAAGAAGAGCAAGCCGACGATGAATGGGGAGCAGTAGGAGATGCCGATGACGCATGGGGCGACGATCCCACGAGTACGACTACAACTAGTACGAAGAAGAGTGAGAGTAAAGAACTCACTGTTGATGATATAAATCGTGTCAGAATTGGACGGTCTTTGTTAGCAAAGTATTGTCATTATCCGGAATTTGATCGGATTGCTCCTGGTAAGTTACATTATTCTCAAATAATGATATATGCTGACGAATAGACTGCTTTGTGAGAATTAATATTAGCAACAGCCAAGTCAGCGCCTACAGAGTCTGTCAAATAAAAAGTACCACACCCCTCATTTTACCACCACAAAACTAACAAGAACAGGCGTCGTGGAAGGCAAAACCTACGAATTTTTAGGCCGCACAGTGGACACAAGTCTTCTCGTAACACACGCTTCCGCCGAGCGTAAATTCGAAATGAGTATTTGCAGCGACCGGCCGTTCTCCGAAGAAGAGTTTCAAACGTGGAAAAAAGCTATGAAGAAGGATTCACTGGGTTTACCGTCAAAAAGACTGTTGGAGATGAAGTTTCAGCAGTTGACAGCTATGAGGGGACGTACCTTGACTGCCGTACGTATTTCTGACTTTTATTGAAGTGGTAAAAGAGTTGCGGAGTATGTACTGACCTACGAGTTTAGGACGAGGTGAATGCAATGATTGACCTTCGCCAACGTTTAAGCGCGAATAAACCCACCAACGCTGTCCTTCAAAAAACAGTCTTAATTCAAAACCGCGCGATAGCACTTGGTAAAGGCGATCTCGACGAAGTAGCCGCACTCGACGCCAAAATCGCTGCAATCGATCACCAGCAAGAAAGTAAACTTTCAAGTGTACTTGATGATTCGCAGTTACAAAAACTTGCTAAAGTTAATGAGCGAAATAGAAGGGCCAATCAGGATGAGATTCGACGAGCTGAGATTAAAAAACATGGTGAACGACGACGATTATTAGCGTCTAACGGCTCAAGTATAACTTCAGACCCATTCAGTCGCTTAAAAACGAATCCGAGAATGTACCTAGATTCCTCGACAAGCGAGCAATCCAATGATGCGGAGCAAGATGGGAAAAACGAGTTAGCTGCCGCTGAAGCAGAAGTAGAAGAGAATGAGAAGGAAAAGGAGCGAAAGAGGAAGATGGCGGAGAAATTGGCGAAACAGCCGTTAAGTGCTGTTGATGAATTGTTGGCGACGACGGAATTTGGGGTTGATATTGAGTTTGAGTTGTAAATTATTTTGAGCTTCCTTTTTTCTCTTTATAGGTATAACTATATATACAAATTTATGACATAATCAAGAAAGGAATTGGTTAATCATTGGCGAATTATAAAAGCGTTCAGTATTAAAAGGACAATGTATTTAAGGGAAAAAAATATCTACTATAGTTATGATACATGGAAGAATTAGGTAGAAATTTTGGAAAAGAGTAATGTATATATGTCAGACAAATTTTGCTATAATATCAGGATCTGTGAATTTATGTAACCTTTATTAATGTAATCACAAAAAAAGGTAGTATGATATTATTCTCAACTAATCTAACGTGGAGTAAAAAGGGTCTCAGTCTAAAAATGTTGACCGAGTCATTTCGGGTTTCAGTTTGAGAGTCAGTCACTTTCCATTGTGATACCATTAATCTTAAGATCAAGGTCATGATTTTTTATTTTTTCAAATGACTCATTATTCATCGTTGTATTAATTGTGAAAGGAGATGTGTATTGTATAGTATAATGTGTATATAGAGGAGATGTATAACTTTATACTTGATGATTCCCAACATACCAGCCATTCTCGTTTCCAAGACTTCAACGTAACTGCAAAAACGAGAATCCACCAAACATTAAAAATCATAAGCAAATTCTCTGCAGAACTTTGAGAAAGTACATATTTTTCTGTACAAAATTATATGTTCAGTTTACTGTAAATAAAAATCATAGTATTTCTTTCCGTAGTATGTAGCTGAGGTTAAACCCATGAGTGTTAAACCAATTGGAACGGGAGCGCGGAGTTTGATTGCTCTTGGGAGACCAGCTGCTGTGAGGATCTATTAAAAAAAAGGTTTTGAGTTAGTGTTTTCTGTCATGATAGTGTTTAAAGTGGAAAGTTAGTGGAGTTAGAGAAGAGGGAAACGTACTATCGAAGCAGCTAAGGAAAGTTGGATACCGTAGTCTCTGTTTTGTTGAAGCAAGTATCCTATATTCAAAATTAGCCCACACTGTTCACATGCATACACTGAGACCAGCTAACGAACCTCCAACTCCGTACATGAAACCAACAGTAAGACCACCAGCTAAAGATGGCACCGATCTTCTTCTTCTACAATGATCTGTCAGCAATCTTTCAATATTACGATCTTTCAGAAATTTTAAATGGAAGATTTGAGGTCGAATTGAGGTAGAAACATACACGTATCCGGCGATACCTCCGAATGAGCAGAGGGCCGATAAAGTAAGTGCTAGATGTTCCTATTAAACTGTTCAGTAACTGTGACAAGTCGACAGCCTTAAGGCAATGTCATCTATATAGAAGTATCCATACCATTTTTCTATAAATTCAACTTCCAAATTCTTCCAAAAGAATACAACTGTCTCCTGTCCAAGTACGAAAAGATATTATCGAGTGAGATAGGAGCGAACTGAGTAGATTAGTTATTAATTCGCAGCTAGCGTGCATTATTACGTATGCGGCTGACAACTTCAATTCGTTAGATTTTAGGAGCTTCAAAAGTGAAATTGACCGACCTTTTCTATATTTTGTTTATTCTTTATAATTCGCTGTATTTACAATTTATTTTAGAAGTTTTACAGAATTGAAAAGGATTCTAATCATGAACTGTCCAAGACATGAAAATACCTTCAAACTGCACAGACTATTTGCCTTATATCTCACAAATCTCCATCTCCCGGCTATTTCTTCAAATCATAAGCTACATTCAACACCTCTCCAAACTTCTTAATCGCCATAACAACCTGCTCCTGAGGAACCGCAGCAAACGTAGCACGGAAGAATATCTCTCTTGAAGCGGTATTGTCGACGGTTTTAAACCATGAACCAGGCATAATTAAAACTTTATTTTTGATTCCGGCCTGGAATATTTGTTGCTCTATTTCTTCTTTCGAGAAGGTTTTGTGCTGAGGGTGGTTTTCGTACGAAAGTTGCACCCAGACAAACATACCTCTGCCTATTGTTAGCATGTATAAAATGAAACGGGGCCTCAGGCAAACTCACGCAGAAGGAGGTACCCAAGTAACAACATGTTTGGGTAAATACTCCTCCATAGCATCCAAAATAACACCTCTCCGAACCGTATACTCCGCACGTAAATTAACCAGCCAGTTAAGATACATATCCTGACCCCACGCTTCTGTCAACAAACCATGTAAGACCGCCATTGAAATACCAGACGGAAATTGAAGTCCGACTTCATTATGCCGTAGTACGCGTTCAATAAAAAGGTCAGAGCCGGTGATCCAGCCGCAGCGGGTGCCGGGGGCGATTACTTTAGAGAAAGAGTCGAGGCGGAGAACGCGGCCTTCGGTGTCGAGACTAAGCATTGAGGGGACCAAGGATTTGATAAATTCCTCGTTTGTAGAGGGAATTGGAACGTAATCTAACGTTCCATGATATATATATTCAGGCATTTGCAGGAAATAATAAGGATCATCTTCGATAATGATCAAATCGTATTTGACAGCCAGGTTGTATATCCTCTTTCGCCGTTCTTTGCCAATTGTCGCACCAGTTGGGTTTTGTCCTGTTGGAACCAGATACATCACATGAGGTCTTTTTCCTTTCCTTTCAGTTTCATCCCAGTTTTCAAGTAACTCTTCTAACAAATCATCACGAAGACCCTCAGCATCAACATCAATTCCAATAATCCTTGGCTGTAATGGTCTCAATCCATCTACAGTTTCCGGAAACGCAAACTCTTCCAAAATAACATAATCTCCAGGGTTAATCAGCATTCTGAAAACAGTTTCCATTGCATGAGTATTTCCTCCGCTCATGATACAATCCCAATCTTTATACTGCGGTCTATGAATCCTCGCCGTATGTTCTTTCAAGAATTCCAATAACTTTTTTGATCCGGTTCCTTGCTCATATTGCAACGCATGATGTAACTGATACGGCAACGATTCTTCCTCCTCTGGACGTTTCTTCGTCTTTGTAAAGTCCATAAGAATATCTTTTTTCAGCCCATCACCATGCCATTTTCCGTCTAATGCGCCTCGTTCCTTCTCGCTTATTGGCATGACCACGCTTGTGATTACTTCATTAATAGGAAAAAGAGCAGGCGATGGTAAGCCTGCTGCTAAGGAGAGGATACTAGGGTCGTCGAGTAAGTAGGAACTGGCTAGTTTGAGACGACTTTGTTGCCGTAGCTTTGATTCAATCGATAGATGGTGTGAGAGGTCTTTAGACTGCATTTCGATTGACCGTCTTCTATTATCTTTCTGCTCTCTTAATACTGTGTTTTTCTTCGAGAGGTGTTGAATGTGACAAATGAAATGAACCTGAGATGTAGTTACTTTGTGTTTATTATATGCACCGAATGAGTAATTTCGAGTTTCCGACGTACCTTTGAGAGCCACACGCCGCAGACTTTTTGTTTTCTCTTATGCCAACTTTGTTTGGAAACCCAAATATAAAGCAACTTTATAGATTCACTTCTTTAGAAAAAATTTAGTTTTAGTTATACGAGTTGTTGAATAAAAAGTAAATATTTTCAAGTTAGTGTTACAGAGATTTCTAGTTTTGTGACTGTTGAATGGCTTATACCACTTAAAGCATTATATCCACGAATTAGGAAATCAAGTCCAGTTTCTAGAAATTAAGCTTTCTCCAAAACCTTACACTTGTCTCAATTTGGAAATCAGCCCAGTGATATACAAGGTTACTACAACCACAACCCCATCTCACTCTAGCATTGTATCTTTTGCATAACTCCGAATTTCACGTGAAGACTGAAAAAATAAAAAGAGAAACATAAAAAGATACTATGCGGTTCATTTTTGAATTGCTGATAATTATTGTGTTAAGATTCGGGGAGTTGTGTGAATGGCTAGATTTCGTGGGTCGACTATTTGTGAGTAATTTCGGTACATTTGTCAGGAATAGTACTTGTGTCATACATTCAGTACAAACTGAAGTACAATATATACAATAAAAATTAAATTTAAAAGTAGAATCTTGTTTCTGATATAGGCATTAACTCACTAACGTCTTTTTATACCGTTGACTGCGAAGATTCTGTGCCCCGTTCTTGATGTTATTCTTCCAAAATGAAAAATCTCAACTATCAAGACTATTATCTCAGTTTTGATCAGAATTCATTATTCATTACAGATGCTTGTTTTGTAGCAGATGACTGTGAGTCGTAAAGATGAATCAGTTCAAAACACGTCTTTTCACTGTCTAGACAAAATTTAATAATAGAAAGTCTCAGTTCTACAGTATATACAACGAAAATAATACAATACCTATAAAGTAATATACAACCATCCACACTCATACATCTTACAACGTACCCAACTGATAAATTTAAACCTGCTTCAAATCCATGCCACCTCTTCGTACAAGAATCCTAACATTATCTAAAAACCTTCGAATGCTATCTTCATACCCTTCATCGACTTTCCCGCTTTTGATATTGCGAATATGACCGAGTAAATCGTTGGTATCCAGTTCAATTTCAAGTTCATGTGTAGTTTGACTATGTTCTTTAACTTCTGTGAGATCGATGCGGCTGTTTAAGTGGATGTAAGTTTCGCGGTCTTTAAGACGTTCAATGTCGTGTTTGGAACCGGGGAGTGGGTCTAATGTTTCTGGTTTTTCGATGTTGAGGGAGATGCGCACGTCGAATTTAGAGCCGGGGAAGTAGAGCATTAAATCACGGACGCGGATCTTTGCACATTTTTGCACGATGGTATCTGTTGCGACGTCTGTTGAGATTCGTAGCTTTTCTGAGTGTGCGGATCGGTTCGCAGAAGGTCTCTGTGAGAGAGAGTAGAATGTATCGCGAGTTTTCGATCGTAGACATTTGATTGGATTAGCTGTTTTCTCAGACTTTCGTACGAATTCGTTGATGAATGCGCTGTATGCTTTATGCTGCAATTCACCAACGTTACTCTCAAAAGTAATTTGTCCGCCAATCATATCAGTATTGAGCAGTGTTTCTGTGTCGACAGGTAAGACCAGTCGTTGGTTAGTCGATTTGGCGATGATTGTGCCGACTTTGGCTTCAATTTCAATGTGCTGCTGGATTTCCGGTGGCATTTCAGCAACGTTGGCGTAAACCCATGAAGTAACGCGCCGAGTAAGATCTTCATATGGCTCTATGTTTGTGAATGTGCTGTATTTGGTTATGCGAGAATCTGACACCGAGGTCGCATTTGCTGGCAAAAACGCAGGTTTTGTGGGAGAAGGTGATTTAGGCTTTCCCTTAGCAGGTGATCCATTGTTTGCATACGCAGTTTTCCAGTCACTGCGCCATTTGCGAGCGTAGATTGGCGGGGTGTCGTACTTCTTTGGTTTCCGCTGAGTCTGCGGTTTAGGCTGTTTCGGCGGCTGTGGTGGCTGCGAGGGCACGTCGTCGGTGATGCTGGAAATGCTCATGCTGCGGTCTCTGAGTGATCTATGCTGCTGCAGTGGCGATGACGATGCTGACGCAGAGGTGGCGAGCGAGCGTGAGTGAAGAACCGGCGATGCTCGCGCTGAGCGTATGAAATTGCTGCTATTCTCATATCCGCCAGTCAGACTTAGAATACTTAATCCCGGCGATACCGGCTCATCATTGACTAAGTCAGCCACAGATGATCCTCTTCTCGAAATCACAGGCGGGTGTGGTGGTTGTGGTGGTTGCTGCTTTTGTTGCTGCGACGAAGCAGATGATGACCTATTTGCCGCGTCGTCGTTTATAATCGACCGCAAATCCATCTCTGCGAATGCTCTCGTTCGTCGCAGGCAAATTCTGCGTGCAAATTCTAGTTTCGCCGTCGTGGTTTCCTTGAATTCTGGGTCGCTGTGTTGAGACGTTGTAGATCGTGTAGTTGTGTAGATGTGTAGAGCAGAGTAATGGATTCGCAAAAAACCGCTTCCCTGTTCGTGTTTTTTGCCCTATTTTTGTGCCTGATAACCATACTTTGCGACTACATTACAGTACTTTAGCCGTGAATAGACTAATCTTTGCCTTTAATAGCTTATAGATATCAGAACATAAAATTCATTGTATTTTGAGTTTCTAGATATGAGTCAGTTAGCCGGTGGTGTAGTCTATTCAAGCCTGTTATTCTCGTTTCAGTAATATTTTCTGATCTCACCTTTTATACCCTAACTATCTCTCAAAGAACTGCGGTGTGTTGCTCTTCCCAGCGTTTATAATTATTTGAGCAATCTATTGGACATGATCATGTTTGGCATCTCTGTTATATTTTCTGTATTTTATTTGAGCTCTACAATGATTACTTACTGGAATGCATCTGTGGTCTCCAGCAGTTGGCGAGTCCATTTATTCTTTGTAAACTTTAGCTCAGTTCTGAAAGAGAAATCAGGTTGGATTCGGTATCAACCACCACGCTCAAGGCAAAAACAAACTGATACTGAAAGAACTAATAGATTGACACAACAATCTCTGACAGGAACTTGATAAACTACTTGAAAAGGTTTACAAATTACCAGATAGCTTGCACAAATGAACTTATCGCGACTTTACTCAGTTGTTTAAAAATAAAAACTGACTACTACTCAATCAATCAAACTATTCCAAGTTTCCTGTATTCCAAACTAATAAGAAATCAACATAATAGCACCATACCCCGTTGAAACAATCGCTCTAATATAAATAACTAATAGATTCTTAAAAATCTATCTTCCCTCATCATTTGAATGTGATCGAATTCGTCACAGATATAGGCAGATAAATCATCGTCATTCATTTCCAACAACATCAATCGTTCTGCCTCGCCAACCGTAAGTATATCCATTGTTTTATGACGAGGAACAGTCTCAAACTTCTTGATTGCTTGTATTCTTTTCACCAACCTCTTCATAGACATCATCATTCTCTGCTTATCTGCAAGAAAATCTAAAGTCGCTGCTTTTTCCACTTTGTTTGGTTTGGGAAGCTTTGTAGCTTTCTTCTTTCTAGCTAAAGGCTGACGCGATTGGGAATTAGTTGTCGTGCTTGATCTCGATTTTCTCTCTCTTTTTCAAGCCTAGTCTCTTCATCGACAATTTCAAAGACAGTGTCCACGTTTTCTAGGTCGATAATAGTGTTGTCACTTGCGGGTTCCTAAGTTTAGACACCGTTTCACTAAATGATGGGCCATCGTGATAAAGAATTTCAAGTAATTTCAAAAATTCTGGACTTTTTCTTTCTTGAATTCAAGTGCTTGAGGCTTGTTTTATGAAACTTCCTCCCAAGTCTGCTTCGGTAAAGAAACAGTACATGACTGTCTATCCCATGCAGCACCAGGCATTTTGCACAAGGATTCAAAGAGTTCGTACTTGCTTTTGAGCTCTTTCAATCGAGTTTCAACTTGCTTGCCACTGAGATGTCGCTGTTGTGTTTGTTGTAACTGCTTGCAATATATTCATAATGCTGGGTCTTCAAGTCTGAAGTATGAAATTGCTTCTTGGTGTCGATTCCGATACATAAAAGTACCTCTGTGGTCTCAGAGCCGAGTTCCATCTTGAATTGCTTCATATATAAAGTCAGTGATACATTACTACCTATCGTTGAATAGAGACTTACCAAATTTATCTGAATTGTTTGAATACGCAGGTGCAATAAGCTGGATTTGGCAATTGAACAGAGGGGTTTGCAAAGTGCGGCTCTCGGCGACGCGTCAAGAACGCGCGTTATGAACGCGTCGTTTTTTACAGAATAAAGTGTTCTTTGAGTTTATTGAACTTATGACTACGAGATCTTAAGATCTGGAGACTTGTGATTTTCTTATGATATTTATGATGTGTTTAAGATGATTTATGATGTATTTATGATGAATTTAAAGATATTGGAGCGGGGTTGTGGAAATAATTAAAGACATGAAATGTATCGACATGTATTTTGGAATGGAGCACAATATATCTGATTTTAACAAACCTCTTGATATTATATTGAATATTCTGCACTTCGGTACAGAATATTATCGTTTACTGAAACTCTCTGGCCCGTTACCTGAAACTCGGTAGCGACGCCTGTAGCGATTCCAAAATTTCTGGACCAGCCAATTGTGTTAAGATCACTGACTTTTCCAAGTCCATAATTCCCAAAGTCAGATCCTGTAAATTCCTTGTAATTCCTCGGTTTCCTCATCTTCTGTTTCCATTCTGTTTTCAGTATCATTGTCTGAAGTCTCGTCCTTCGCTTCTTCGATATCCGTCAATATAAAACTGGGTGACAAATCTGGTTTTTGAGCCGCAGATGTCATCGGTGGTATTGTCTTGCCAATGATAAATATGTTTTGTAAATTCCAAAGTGACCAGCTGTCAGAGACTCATGTGCATCTTTGATAAGTTTTAGTTCTTGTTTGCTAACACGTTGTTCATGTACACTTGAAATGTTGCAGGCGCGTTAGTTAAACCGAAGGGCATGACTTAGAACTCGTAATGCCCCCACTTCGTTGAAAAGACCATCTTTGAAACATCTTCTGGTGCAGCTCTGATTTGATGATATCCTGACAACAAGTCCAACTTACTGAAAATCTCACAAGGCCCTATGCCTGCTAAAAGATCGTCAATGACTGGGAGGGGAAACTTGTTCTTGATCATCTTGACATTTAACAGACTCAAGACGAGGCTCTGGAAGGACTTAAGCATTATTTGACACATGCACCAGTGCTGATATTACCTGACCTCACTAAAGACTTTATCCTAACTACTGATGCAAGCAAGATTGGCCTGCGCAGAGTACTTGAGCAATATGAGCAGAAGAGAAAACTAGGAGTGATCGGATATTTTTCAAAGGAAAAGCTTTGTCAGTTTCTGACCGCTTGAATGGATCTGCTGCATGTTATTTTGCAGATCTGCGCAAGGATGCTGTGAAAGACGCAAGAACATTGACCTACGAAGATATCAGATTTTAACAGACCTCATGATATTATCTTGGATATTTTGCACTTCCTGGCATGCGTTGTCTTATTTTGCACAAAATAGTGTCTATCATCAAGAGGCTCTATAAAATGCATTCTTAATTTTTTCATTTTAATTTAAGAACAAGCACTTAAGTCTAAGCAACTTGAGTTGATTTGCCTTCAGAATACTTTCATTTAGATAAACATAATCTCCCCGAACCCTTGTACTACATGTCGTCTTATCATATCTCTAACTACTTTCTCTAATCCTTTCTAGGATGTTCCCATATCACAGGAAGAGCATATATTCTGAGTGGCAAGCCACTCAATTAAAGATGCTTTACTTGGCATGTTGTTACCATGTTGCATATATCGGCTACTGGATGAAAGAAATATCATTCTTGCAAACGAGGCCATTTGCCGGTATCTGTCATTGTAGAGTACTTTGGACAGTCAGTATTTTGAGTAAAGAGCTTCAATCAATCATTTCTCTCCTTAGCAAAATACCGAAAGTTATGCCGCATATCATCTACAGTCGCTCAGAGTGTATTTCAAGATGGCTACCAACTGCATTAGATTTGCACTGGAAAGATGCCAATACCGAACGTTGTTCTAGTTTTGCCTTTAAATTGTAGTAAATATTGATCAGAAAAGTTGCATATTGAACTGAGGGTAATATATTTCTCTTGGAGTACATAAGTCTATTCTTCTGTAAATATCTGCGAAAGCACTCTTGGATTCTAACGAGAGGTAGTACCACAGGATACATCAAAGCAATTCGTTGTCCGGCGCGCTATGTCTTTATTTTGAAGCACGCATGAGACCTTTCCGCTTGCGAGTCGTGTTCGAATCTGCTTTCAATGCTGTAAGCATTTAAATTGCTACTTCCTACTAAAGTGTCGTAGCTTTTGCCCTTACGGCTGCTGTTGTGATGTGGCCCATAAATGAGAATAATCGAAATTCGAGTCAAAAACTAATCTCGAACACGAACTCGTTCTCGCGAATGCAAATAGTCACGATCGCGATCACGATTACGATGTCTCTCTGATTCGTATTTTTCATCTCTTGAACTCCGCGAGCCGCGATGGTGATGATGGTGATGATGTTGGTGGCGGGAACTAGAACTCGAAGATGTACTATCTTTATGAACCCGGCCATCTCGATGATCTCTTCGATCTCGACGATCTCGATGGTCACGATCATAGTCACGATCTCTAGATCTATGGTCGCGATCAGAGTCTCGTCTTGAGGCTTTGAGTGCCGCTAAGCGGGAAGGGTTCTTTGCGATAGCTTCAACTACTGCTTGTTGTTCTTTCTTCACAACCAATAACGGATCCTCTCGTACTTTACTTGCAATATCACGCGCAGATAAACTCATTTCAGCATCACCGGCCCCATTTGCAGCTGTACCCGAAAATCGCGAATCATCATCCTTAAGCGTGCCCATACTTTCACTCTGGCGTAGTAGCTCCTCAACCGTATTCTTTCCCATCAAAAACGCCTCGACTTCCTCCGATACACCTAAATTTCCACCCTGAGGCGCTGCATACATCCATTCAACTCTTTCCTGTCGTTTCACACCGCCATTCTGTAGCGCCTCGAGCTCATTTCGTTCGCGCTCTTCTTCGATTTCACGCTGGCGCTCAGCGATCCTTTTTCGCTCTTCTAAAGCTTCTTGTTCTCGTTTCCAAACGGCTTCCTGGTTTCGCATCAAACCTGGATGCCATGATTTCTTTAGGTTCAAATCTCCTCCCATTTTGAATTATCTTATGCGTATAGCTGTGGTATTTGGCGATGAAGTCTGTATGCCACCACTTCAAACGAGTTTCTTCTGCGGCGTGTTTTTTTTGTCACGTGCTTTGAAACCTTATTATTTGAGTGACCTTCTTCCTCGTATGCGGATTCTGGACAGATGAACACTTTAAATTATTATTCAGACCTATTACTTAATAAATATGTACAACTGCGATATTATACAATTTAGCTTAATACAATAGTCGGCTACTTCTTTAAATGGTTAAGTCTTGCTACGTATAAAGTTCCTGAGGAGTGAAACGAGCTCGAGATTTGATTTAATTATTGTTCAGTTCTGACAGCTGTGCTCTCAATAATTCAGACTATACTAGCAACTGAGTAAGCAACTGAATAAACGAGTTTGTGTTACTGTGTGAGAGAAAATACTTATGTAGACTTATTGTTGAAACAATGAAAAGAGGTAGACTTTTCATGCTTTATAAGAATAGGAATATAATAACTACTATCATGCTATATTACACTTAACCAACATACATTCATATCCTCTACTTTCTAGCATATGTTATCCGCACCGGCTGTCCGCCATACTCCAAATTCGCAGTACCCGTCTTTGCAACAATCGCATTCTCATCTTCCTCATACTCCACGAACGCAATACCTTTTCTTCCCGGAACCAAACGAACTTCGAAAAATCCAGGAAATTGTTCGAATGTTTCTGTAAGTTGACTGGCTGTAATGTCCTCCGGTAAGTTCTGTAAGAATAAAATCTTGTTTGGAGGAAGTAAATCGTCTGCTGCGGAGTTGAGCGCTGATCGTTTTGATGGACGACCAATTGAAGAACCTCCTTGCCGTTTACGTTTCTTCTGTGCTGCTTCAAATTCGGCTTTCTTTCGATCTGTAAAGACGTCAATATATAATCTTAAAAAGAAAAGCACAGATACAGAATGCTTATACGTACCTTTCTCTTCTAGTCGCTTCTTTTTGTGTTCTTCTAATTCTTCATCACCAAGTTTCTTTACTGTAGCATCGCTTTTCGACTTTGCAAATTGTATTTCCTAGAAATTCTCAATCAGTACTGTTTTGACTTGACTTTTGCAATCGAAAAGCATACCAAAGGTTGATCATCAAACAACGGGAATCCCTGAACTTCCACTAACGCGCGCTTTGCTGTTTCAACATCATCAAAGACTACAAATGCTTGTCCACGCATTCGAATATTTGCATGTGCAATGATGTCTACGATGGGTCCGTAGAGACTGAATGCTGCATCCAGACATTCTTTCAGAACAGGGATCTTGACATTTTCCTTTATGTTGCGGATGTAAAGTCTAATTATGTTAGTCGGGAGTCATAATTATCTTTTTCAACATACGTTTCTGAAGGAGGAGGGCCCTCAGTTTCTGTAGACATATTTCTGAGGAGCAGATTCAATATTTGTTCAGCGAAGAACAGAAGCACATTCGTGATCTCATCGCGTTGAAACCTTAATTTTGAAAAGCTTAATTCTTGCAGAGAGTCAGATATTTAATATAGCAGCCACAAGTCGCCAGAGAAATCCCCGATATTGTTTACAACTCCTCAAAAGATACTGCTTATATTGATGAGATAGTCACAATGGCTGAAGCTTTGAATGACGATGATTTTGACTCCAACACTCCCTCTTCCACAAACAGCAGTACCGCCTCTGAAATGGCTACACTCCATAATCCCCCATTTCACAAACTGGTTCCACCACTCAATTTCTGTCCCGTCGAAGATGAATTATACAGATCTGGACAACCTACACCGATCAATTTTCCCTTTGTGGCTGATCTGGGACTGAAGTCTGTTATTTGGCTGGAAATGGAGGATCCGTCTGAGGTCTTTATTAGTTTTGCTAGAAGCTGTGGAATTAGAATTTATCATCTTGGATTGGAGAATGGGCCGGATGTTGAGAGTGCAGAGGAAGTTTTTGCGGACGCGAGTAATCGGAACCATTTACTAGCTTCAGAGGTTCCGACTGGTCCGGCTGGTATCGCATCAGTTTCATCAAAGAGTGCAAAAACAACTGTCAACCCATGGGATCAATTGCCTGAGAAATCAATTGTCAGAGCAATGGAGATCATTGCGAATAAAGACAACTACCCATTGTTGGTTTGCGGTGGTATGGGAAGACATCGTACGGGTACTGTCATCGGTTGTTTAAGAAGAGTTCAACGGTGGAATTTAGCAAGGTACATTTACTATTTGGCTTATAGAATTGTGACACTAACATTTATAGTGTATCGGAAGAATACAGGCGTTTTGCAGGTTCTCGAAAACGAGTTTTGATTGAATTGCATATCGAAGTACGTTATTTTCCACAATTACTATTTCAAATTACTGACTTTATTTATAGGCCTTTGATACAAATTCAGTTCGGATAGATCCAAATCTCGCACCACCTTTTCTTCTTTACTAGATGTGTCTTAAAACTTTGTGTATATTTAGTTTCTTCTTTGGTTTTTTTTTAGTTTGGGATATGTTGGCTTTTGTTTGTGATGAGAATGGTCATATTTTGTATAATAATTTCTAATGTACCACTCAAATGGTCTATTATATGTTGATAAAAATGCATTGAATATTTTTATGATAATCACACAGTATCCTACACTCCTAATTATTTCCCAACAGTCGCAAAGACAGAGCCTCCAAATCTTCCAATGTTTGAGGTTGCTCGACTTCAATCTCATTCTTCGATTTCTTTCGAGAAGAAACTTCATCTTCGTCATCATCTTCAAACCATTTCCTTGGTCGTTTAGCTGGCGCAGCTTCTTCGTTTTGCTCTGATTCGTATCCACCTTCCTCTTCGTCTCCAGAAGAGGATTCTTCCTCAGCGGCAGCAGCTGCAGCTGCTCGCTCTTTCATCTTCCGTTTCTTTTCGTTTCTCTTTTCCTTTGCAACTTCCTTATCAATAACGTCAATTTCTTTCATCCGTTCAGATTCTTTACTAACAAACTCCTTAATCTGCTCATCAACTTCTCCATGTTTCTTAAAGTCGTCCTCATTCTCAAATTCATACAATGCATGAGGTTTACCTTCGTCGTCAAAAATAAGGCGAGTGGGATTCGTTTTGAATTTCAACATTGCTTTCTTTGATAATGCCATTTTGGCTTGTCGCTTCGATACCGGTGCACCATCTAATCCTACCAGAGGCATAGGAGCCGTTGCTTTCAATTTTGCGTTCATAGCATTAATATAAGCTGTGCTATCACCTGGTACAACCTCTTCATGTTCCTCTTCATCAGCAGACTCTTCAGTATCTGATTCTGAAAGTCTATGATCCCGTCTTTTAACAGTCATGAAATCTTCATCTTCATCTTCAGCACCATTGGCGTTATTGTCTTTCTCTTCATTAATCATACTGAGATAGTGCTGCGATAAGACACTTTGATTCTGACGCTCAAACATACGATCGTATTTAGTTCTAACCGTCTGCTCTTTCTTGGCTTGCTCATCATCGCTGCTTTCTTCTGAATCGGACTCTTTAGTTTGTACTGTATTTTTCAGTTGCTTAGCCTTTTGATTGTTCATGAATTTGATTCGTGGAGCTCCGGGAAGTCCTAAACTTTCTGCAAATTCCTGTGCAGGTAATTCTGAGAATTTGAATATGCTTTTATCTTTTTGTATGTAAATTGACTTGCAGTAACTTGCAAAAGCTTTTTGTCCAAGATACTTGATCTCTGGATTCTTAAAGCACAAGTTCTGTAAATCCTGTTTAATGCTTTTCTTTTTCGATTCTTTAATCGTGATTTTCTCGATTGGAACCTTCTTATTTTTAAGTCTTTCCAGCATTCCTTCCTCCTCAGATGGAGTCAACATTAGTAGTCCTCGTCCATTAGATTCAAATCTAGCAGTTCTTCCCACGCGATGAATATACGTCTCAGCATCTTCAGGCGCATCTAATTGTATTACCCAATTGACTGAAGGGAAGTCAATACCACGAGCAACGATATCAGTACAGAATAAGCAGGAGTATTTAGATTCAGAGAATCTGTCTGTGACGTCAATTCGAGCTGCTTGCTTTTGTCGGCCGTGAAGGTGCATTAATGGAATACCAGGATGTAAAGTCTTGAAAGTTTCAAACATAAATCGAACTTGTTTTGACGACGATGCAAATACAATAATTTTGGCTTTTAAATGGGTTTTCAAAAATCCGAAAAGCGTGTCTAATTTCTCTGGTAATGGTGTGACAACGTAATATTGTTGTAAATTCTTTGGTGTACTTGATTCTGATTTTTCATGCGCTGAGATGTATTCAGATTGATCAGCAGATAAACTCAATCTGGCGAGGTCTGTGACTGATTTCGTCTGTGTAGCCGAGAATAAAAGAGTTTGTCGCTGCTTTGGCAAATGTTGTAAAATTGCATCGATGGTCTTTTTAAATCCCATATCTAAGCAACGATCCGCTTCGTCGAGAATCAACATCTTCAAATTGATAGTATCAAATCCAGCCGCTTGATCCATATGCTGTAAAATTCGACCCGGTGTTCCAACAAGAATATTCAACTTTGAAATTCTGTCTCGCTCAACTTGAACGTCTTTTCCTCCAATCACTAATCCAGCTGAAAATGAATGTGCTCGACCTATTTTGCGTAAAACATCAAAAATCTGAATCGCTAGCTCGCGAGTGGGTGAAATCACAAGTGCACCTAGTCCATCATACTGTGTCCATCTATTTCGGTACAAGCACTCTAGTAACTAATTACTATTAGCAAAATAAACTTTCAAATACGAGCATACGTACTGGAATCAAAAATGCTAATGTTTTTCCACTTCCCGTCTTTGCAGCGCCCAAAATATCCTTCCCTTTCAACGCAATAGGAATCGACTTTTTTTGAATCGCAGTCAAAGTAGTAAAATGCGACTGCTTTAAACCAATTACTGTAGCTTGAGATAATGGTAATTCATCAAAAAGTGTAACTCCATCTGGGTCGAAATCTAAAACTCGTTGCTCTAATTCTCGAAGTTCTTCAAGATCTTTCTCTCGTCGGATGTATTTTTCACTTTTGCGTTTTTCGTTAGGTTTTCCGTTAGGCTTCTTGCCCTTCTTGTTCACCGACATTATGCTAATGGTCCTTTCAGATCAGTGCTATTATATGACAAAAAGTATTATATTTCCCGTACAGACTCTCAAAGAAATCTTTTTTGACATTTGCTTCTTTCGTTGGGAGAATGAAAAGTTTAAGTTTCAAAGAAACGCCGCACTAAACTAAATCTGTGCTAGTGAACAATGATTTTACTCCCAAAAGAAAAATTTAGAGCCTCGTCAGGAGTAACTCAGTACGGAAATACGTTAATAAAAGCATTGAATCGGGCATATTTTAAAATGGCTGCTTCATTATCGTCAAATTGGCTTGCATTACAGAAGAAACAACTGAAGACTGATGGACATAGCGTAACTAAAAAGCGGAAATTAAATAGTTTTGCGGAGAAAAGCACAAACTCTACAGAGAAGAAGAGAACAAGGAAAGATGGGCAAGAAGAGAAATCAATAGAAAATATTGCACTTGAAGTAGCAAAGAACGTTTTGAAGAAGGAGAAAAAGCTTGCGTCAGGAGGAAATGATAAGTTACTAGATTTTGCAGCTGAGAATGATATCCCATTAGCAGATCTAGAAGAGGCATACGGAAAGGATAAAGTTAGAGAAAGCTTTGTTACATCATCAAAGTCAACTACAGCACAGCTATTTGCTACTTTAGGGGCTGATGGAAAAGGAAGTGGTCAATCACTAGCCAAACGGTATTGGAACAGACCAGTCGAGATTGACGAGTCGAAGACAGCTATTGGCAAATACGTTGCATTAGATTGTGAATTTGTCGGTGTCGGTTATGAAGGGAAAAGGTCTGCATTGGCTCGTGTTTCAATGGTTAATTATTACGGTGCATTAGTGATGGATGAGTTTGTAAGACCAGAGGAGAAGATCACCAATTGGAGAACATGGGTTTCTGGTATTAGACCCGAGGACATGAAAAATGGTAGGTTGTGCAGCATAAATGAGTGAACGAACGAGCTTTACTAATTGTATATGACAGCCAAATCGTTTAAAGAAATTCAGAAAAAGGTCGCAGATATTATAAAAGACCGTATACTAGTGGGACATGCAATCAAAAACGATTTGAAAGTATTGATGATTTCGCATCCAGCAAGACTGATCAGAGACACATCAAAGCTTCCAGCATTTAGAAAACTATCAAAAGGCAGATCACCAGCATTGAAGAAAGTGGCAAAAGAGATTTTGGGTATTGATATACAGGGCGAGGAACATTCTTCGGTGGAGGATGCACGAGCTTGCATACTTTTGCTTCGAAAGTATAAGGAAGAATTTGACAAGATGGCAAACAAAGGACACCACTGGGGACAGGATCAGTCAAAAAAGAAACCGCTACTCGCTGCAACTGAGGCCTAAGTTTATTGCAGAATTTCATGAGTACAGGAATATCAGCGTGTTTGGCATTTGTAAGCAAAATTAGTCATGGACATATGAAGATGGATCACAGCTGGAGCGTAATGTAGCGGAACCCAATATGACAGAACAACTAAGACAGTTCGGTGGCGAATGTACGATATCTAAATAGAGAAAGTTGACAGTTTCGAAAACGCTTCGTGGCAGAACCGAGATGCTTTTAAAGTGCTGAAATGTATCAGACTTGAGCACGAGTCAACCCGACTGAAACACAATTTATCCGCTTATTCCTGCCGAGGTTTTCCGCTCTATGACAGCTGTTCGCGATCAGAGTTCACTATAAATGTGACGGTGACTGCTACACAAACACAATGAATTCCATTATGCGACCATTCACTTTTTTTCACCGTAATCTTAGCAGCTTTTTCCCTCTATCTGCTGCTCTCGGTACCTGGAGCTAACGAGCACTGCGGCTCAGAAGCCGTTAGCTACCGAGAGCAAAAGTCGCACACGCGGCTGTTTTATTTTTGGTAACCTTTAAAGTTAAACTCGTGTTCTGCGAGGAACCTGCCCCGTAATTTTGTCGCGCAAAGGCCAGGCCCCTGGATCCGCCTCATGGAGATTTTTTCTGCGCTCAGTCTTTAAGTGCATTATGTGTTTGCGTACCTAACTCTAACACGACTTCCTGACCGCGTACTTTGTCGAATGTCCACCGAACTGTAACCTTTCTCTCCCCGAAATGGCCTCCAGACCATCTCTTTGCGTCTCCACCACCTTGGAAAGAGACCCGGTCTCGCGCGCAAACGGGCCTGCTCCTCGGGTACCAAACAATATCCCGCTCAATCGCAACCTGTCACTCTCAATCAGCCCCACCGCGCGCCGTATGGCTCCGATATCGCCTCTGTTCGCGCGACGAGCTCACACCGTTGACTTGCGCTTTACGCCCACCAATGGCAATAGCACCGGTGACTTTTATGCTTCCACTCCTATTCTGACTCCAGTCGAAGGAGGCGAAGGGTTATCTTCTCGAATTAACGAGCTTGTTCAGGATGCAGCAAGTGATGGACCGGGCCATATTCAAAGTCTCTCTACATTAGATATGATCTTAGCTGGCCAGCGCATTCTTACCGTACGCAGATTTTTAGACCCAATCGCACCCGACCCCGAATCTTGGAAAATATCCTCGGACGATCTCGTGAACTTGGTAGTGACTCTTTTCAAAGGCTGGAACATTACCTATGATCCTCAGTACAATGAGCTGTATTTATGTGTTATGGAATCCGCTTTAATTCTCTGTACTTTGCGGTCACTATCACCTTGGCCTCTAAAGTCAGATCGTATGAATGTCTATGTCAGACTCTCCGAACTTGAATATAGTTACTCCGGCAAAGGAATATCCTGCGCATTTTTACGCGAACTCGTCATTCTTTCAATACCAAAGCACACTTCTCACAAAAGCTATTTAAACCGAATTATTGACGCTAGTCACGATCCGGCACTAAATTTTGATCACGACTCTCTTATAAGTGAACTGACAGGTCCGTCGCATTTTGACAACTGGGTTGAACATCTCATTCTCATCGCTGAAGCCCTGCGTACGCCAACTGATTCATTTATTAATTACGTCGTCGATCTTGTGAGCAACATGACTGGGCTTTCTCGACGGGCATCAAAGCAGGCATTTGACACAGCTGACCATAGTGACCAAACTTCGCAAGATAGAATGCGAAACATATCAACTAGTATCATTAACGGTACGAAATTGTCAAACCCGTCACGAAAGGAGGTTTATGTTTTAGGAATTCTGACGGCTTTGAGATCTTCAATTTCTACTGCTTATTCTTCCGCATCATGTACAGTAATTTCTAGGCTGGTTCGTATGATGAGCAGTCGGCGCATTCATGTCAATTTAGCCTTATCTTTGTCTGAAGCGTTAGACTCTCCTCATGAAGTTACCCTCAACGATAGCTGGCCACACCCTGTCAACCCTGGAGCTAGTGCGAGAGCGCCTTCTCCTCCTGTATCAGACGAAAACAAATACAACGCCATTGAAACTCTTTTCAAATCATACAATGAGCATGTCCTCAAGCAACTACAGGAGTTGATTTGTTGCCCCCTTACTCAAGACGTGGGCAATGACATGGTAACTCTGAGTTGCGGACATTATTTCGAACATGAATTGATTTCTATGTGGTTAATGCGTGATCATCGATGTCCTCAATGCAGGAAAAAGGTTACCATTCAATCGAAGGCATTATGGGTGTCGGGTGTTAAAGACCTTATTAAGGATCTTGAATCTCATTCTGCTATAGTCAATGCTTTAAATGACACACGAGAGCAAAGCAATCCTGTGATTGGTATTTACATGAATATGGGAGTCACTGTTGTTGGAATTAAATTTGACAGTACAACTGAAATTGAGGTGATTTCCGACTGGTCTGATGACACAAGTTTTGCTGTAAGTAAATTTTCGTGGAATAATGATTGAAATAGCCACTAATTTATTAGATTCCAACGGTCGTGTATTTGAATCAAAATGGTGAGCCTGTAGGTTGGGGAGGCAGCCAAAGTATTTCGAATGAAAATATTTCTACCGCTCGATTCAACTATAGAGCACAGCATATTCTAAGCGGAACATTTTCTGAAGTTCACTCTTCTTATTTCCTCTCAAATTTAAAAAAACACATTGATAAATTCTTGTTGAAATTCCACGGATCCCAAATGTCCGAAACCACAATAATCAACTATCCGAAACCGCGATACATTTTTGGATTATCGGATCAGATCTGTCCCGATAATATTCACGACCCTAGAAACAAATTTGCGAAATCATTACGTGAAGCTGGTTTTAATTTATCCGACGTCGAAGTCATTGCAGAAACCAAATGCGCAGCTTTATACTCTCTAAGTGTCAACACTGGCGGCATTCGCAAGCCTGATCAAGTACAGCATGTTATCAACTGGGATTTTTTTGGACTATCTCATGGTGTATATCAGGTTAGTCCAGAAGATCGATTTGGGCTTTATAATGCTGGGCAGATCCAAAATCAGCCGACAACACATTCGAGTTTACAGTCACCTCAAGTCGATTTTCAACAGATATTCAGAGAGCTGGATATCAAAAAATACATTATTAGCCAAGTTTCACGAGCTCTTGAATACGAAGGAACAATGCCGGAAGAGATAATCGGTGATATTTTGGATGCTGTGGATGATTACCTTTCAAAGTATATTGGAATTGACCAGCTGTTGGAGATGATACCAATTTCAAAGACAAGTATGCCTAAATGCAATATGGACATGTATTCCGCTTCGATGTTATTTGCAGACGATTCTTTATTTCAAGATATGATGCATTTGCATTCATTTACCAAGTCGTTAAAGATTCGATTACATCTCGATCGCACATTTTTGAGGGATGGAATTGCAAAGACTTTTACGTTTAAAGCGCATTTGTCAAATTTGTTACACCCAGAACCGGCCCATCAAACATCGCCAGATTTCCCCACAGAATTGAGGTTAAAAATTGACGAAAATGGAGTACTGACGATCCCGAGTTATAATATTGCGTTGTGCATTGCAGAAGCTGCTATGGAAGCTATACGATTCATTCCAACCTATTCTCGATGTCCTACAAATGAACATTCAACTGTAAGTATATTTTAGGAACCAAATGTACACGAGTATGCTAACATCCCAAAAGACGATGGTTATATTTGGCTCGTGCGCAGACGATGACATGTTAATGAAACAGATGATGGCATTTATTAGCTCGCCTAGCTTTGACCAGCATAATCTAAATGGAATGCTTACAGTACGAGGAGGCAACAACACCTCGTTAGCGTTTTTCCAAGAAGACACAGGAGAAGTTAAAACAATAAGACAGCTACTGTCGAATAAACCATTAAAATACTGGGTACCGGAAGTACCGCCAAATGAATTGTCGAACGCAGATATGTTTGGAAGAGGTAGTATGCAAATGGCGATGGATGGATTATGGGTAGCATGTAGCATGGTGGCATCTGGAGAGGAGTAATAATGCTGTTTTTATTCTTTTGTATTTTATTTTGTATTTTATTTTGTATTCTATTGATACTTTAATTTAATCAAGTCTGGACTTGGTCTCTTATTGCTGAGAGACCTGTATATCTATTTCTTCTGTTCATCCCAACGACGTCATAGCTCTAAATTTTTAGAAAGTAAGCATTACAAGACCTTAGTCACGGCGCGATAAAGTTTAAATTGTGGGGCGGAAAATCGGTTGACAGCCATCCATCTATCGAAAAGATTGGTTATTGATTATAATTATTCTAAGTGTCTGACAATTCTTCGGAAAGTCGGTGAATTGTGTAAGCTGCTTTAGTTCAGACGATGAGAAAGAGTTTGATCTCATTAGTGATTCATACCAGTGCGCCGATCTCGTCAAAGGGAATATATTTAAGCTCGAGACTTTGTCCTATTGCGTCTCGAATCAATTCATTCGATCCTCTCAGATTTCAATCTCGAAATCTAAGCACTACATCTATTGTATGTGATTTTATTCTGTATACTTGTCGGCTTTACGTATTAACAGTTGTTTTGCAGATGGCATCCCAAAAATCAGACGATATTACCAAGTGGGCCAGCACTGACGGAGAATTCCGTCGTAAACCTGTAAGTTTGTTGTGGACGAGTTGATTGCTGCAGCGATCTAATGAAGATGTAGTCGGTTTTCCGCAACCAGATCTCGAAGGATCCCAATTCTCAATACCCTGCCGAGAAAGGTCGATACCATCTTTATGTCTCATTTGCTTGCCCTTGGTAAGTGTAATCGGTTCTCTGTTATGCGTATTGATTCTGATCTGAGATAGGGCTCATCGTACACTTATTGTGCGCAAATTGAAGGGTCTGGAAGATCTTATCGATGTCAGGTATGAAGCCCGTAGTAGATTGTTTTAACCGCAGCTATTAACTCGTGCAGCGTCGTCGATTGGTACCTTGGTCCCTTGGGATGGAAATTTTCTTCTCCCGAAGAGACACCCGGTGCAACTTTAGACTCTTTGTACAATTCATCTCATTTACGTGATTTATACTTCCGTGTCAATCCTGATTATGAAGGACGTTTTACCGTACCTGTCTTGTGGGATAAGAAGACTGAGACACTTGTGAACAATGAATCCTCAGAGATCATTCGTATGTTTTACACTGAGTTTGACGATCTTATCGATGAAAAGTACAAGGGTGTTACTTTCTTACCTGAAGATTTGAAGGCGCAGATTGATGAGATGAATGAATGGGTTTAGTAAGTTTTCAAATGGCGATACTTGGTATTGATTACTAACATTGACTAGCGATACTGTGAACAACGGTGTTTACAAATCCGGCTTTGCAACCAAGCAAGAAGTTTACGAGACACACGTTAAGCGTGTCTTTGAATCTCTTGACAGATTAGAAAAGATTTTGGAGGAATCCAAGGGTCCTTACTTATTTGGCGATGTTCTCACTGAAGCTGATATCAGACTTTACCCTACTATTGTTCGATTTGATCCAGTTTACGTGCAGCATTTCAAGTGCAATATTGGAACTATCCGATCAAACTACCCGGCGATTAATAAATGGCTTAAACACTTATACTGGGATGTTCCTGGATTCAAGGAGACTACAAACTTTGAGCACATCAAGAAGCATTATACTAAGGTACGTTCAATATTGTTAAGTTTTGGTTTAGCCGCTAACTTTTGGTGCAGAGTCATACTCAAATTAATCCGTACTCTATTACTCCTGTCGGACCCGTTCCTGACATTGAGCCCAAATAAGCAAGTGCAATTCAATTAACAGTGAATCGTCCCGTAAGCATGTGGTGATTAAGTTGAAAGACAAGCTGTAAATTTATTCGTGGTAATAATCTGATGTACAATGTGAATAATGAATAATGGGAAAATTCAAATTTGGTAGAGTTAATTTTTTATTGTAGCAAATTCTGATTTTGACTGGGACCAAAATGTCATGACACATCCCTGCTTTTCATATCTCGTTCTCTTGCAAAACTACAAACTATTAAAATGAAACATATAAGGCTTTTTCATACATTTCGAAAATACGTAAGGTGATACAAAGATGTAGACCGCTATGCATGATTATTCACGTGACTGTCTAGAAGCGAGACGCAGAAGATAAACAACGGATCCCTGTTCAGGCGAGATATACCCGTAATGCAAAGAACTTCTTTACTGCTGAAAAAACTGTGAGAACGATAAATACTATTTCTGTTTTTTTCTTTATTTCTGTTGCTGTAACTACTGTCTCATTCTGTTTTATTCTGTGTTTTCTGATTCTGGTTGATTTGAGGCTTGTGAGAGAGGAGTTATGCTAACGAGTGAGTTTTGATCACAGCGATGCAGCAGTTTGAATCAAGATTATATTGCCTGTCGCCCAGGAAGCGAAACAGCGGAGACTACGCCTCCTCTCACTGACTCTGGAATATCTGAGCGTACTTATATCCCCTGAATTGCTTTTTTAATTTACTTATTAACTACCTGTATCTTCTGCATTTACGACGGAAGTAGATTAGATAGTTTTATTCTTTTGTTTGGTGCGGATAACTAATGTGAGCGGAATACTAGGACCGGTATCAAGCGCTGAATCTAGCCCCACGTTGCCAACAAAGCCTGCAAGTATATACAAACTTAAGACATTTTTCACAACCCGATTTCAGTGGCCTGGAAAGAAAATATATCGTTCTCGGAAATCTGCAAAACAGACTGTTATGGATTATTATAATGCAGAGATCGATGTGCAGGAGTGTACACCTACGACATTGTCTTCGTTCGAGAATGAATCTTCAAATGAGAATCAGATGGAAAGTGTTAACGCTAATCAACTGAGAAATGGTGCTGTTGTTGAGTCAATTTCTAAATCTGAAGAGAACTTTAAGCCTAGACGCGCTTTAGAAACGATCTGGAAAAATGGATCAGATGATGAGGCTACCACACATGCTGTTGACGGGTTTAATACTTCTTATGAATTAAGATCTCATGTTGCGGTTGGCAATATTTTGAACGAGAATAGAACGCAAGTTGCTAATAGATTTGTCAAGAGTGACGAAACGCTACAGGCTGTTGATGCTTTGATGATATCTCCGGAAGTCATACCAGTTGTGGTAGAGAACTCGCTGAAGAACGAAATCGAAGCAATTCACAATACAGTTCACGATAAAGGTCAATCTTGCGAAGTCGTTGAAGCTGTTGCAGCTAAATCTGATCTAGAGTTAGCGTCACAGTCAATTTTAGAAAATGAAGCTGTTCAACCTCAACTAGCGAACGAAACTGCGGCAGATATGATTCCTCAAAGCTTGAGCCTTATTGATGATTCTGTTGATATAGATCACAATAAATTAAGTAACAGCGAAGTCGAGCCGAGAGATTTGATTGAGTTATCTGATACTACGAGTTGTGATTTGTTAAAGTCAAACGAGCTGCAATCCTCAAAGGTGGCCGAAAATGCGAAACTTGATGAAGCTACAGCTGATGTGGAAGTTATAACCACAGAACATGATTTACCTGATAGTGCAGTAGTTGCTGCAGGCATTGAAGATGAAGAAGATTTAAGAATGAAAAATGAAAATGATATCGATGTTAAAGAAGGAACAAGTGAAGAAACTAAAGCTGCTGATGCTTTAGAAGAGAGCTTTTCGAAATCTGTTGATCCGGCAGTGATTAATGACTGTCAAGCTTTGAAAGAGTCTACGATTGAGGATGAAGTTTGCAAATTTGACATAAAAGAGAATAATGGTATCGAGGTCAAAAAGGAAAGTGACGATACTCAGGAAGCTTGTTCAACAGATGTGAAGGAAGGGGAAAGTCAAAAAAGCACAATTTCTAGATTAGCACCAACAGAAGAAACTGAAAGTCAGCTAGCAGATCCAACTTTATCACAGAATCAAATTCCGAGTGTGTCGAATCTTGACGAAAGTAACGGAAGTTTACAAGAAACACAAAATAAAGATGAATCTGAAGTACCCAGTGACCTATCTAGTTTCTCAAAATTCATGATGCGGGACAACGATGTACCTAAAGATACTACACCAAAGGAGACAATCTTTAAAGAGTCTGAAATGAGAGAGATGATTATTAATGAAGCACAAGACTTTATTCAAAGATCTTTAAAGCGACGACCAGATGATGTTACTGCTGCGATCGTAATTGACGATGAAGAACCGGTGATCACACCCATCGTACCTGCTACAAGTTCAGCTAATAATGAAGGAAACAGTAGCTGGGGAATTGTATCAAGACTATTGAAAAGTTTTCCGTCATTATTCAAGAAAAAAAATATTCCAGAGATATCTGTGGTGGAATCATCAGAAAATATCAGTCCGAGCACATCGCGAATGAGCGCAAATAAAGCAAGTGTTATTGCAAGAAGAGAACATGAACGAAGAATGTTACAGCTAGATATGGCGGATTATGAAGATAGTTGGTCTAGATCAGAGAGAAGATCAAGTATTTGGGATGAACCATATGGCGGGTATTCTACGATTCATTCCCGGTACTGGCGAGGTACGCCGCATTTGTAAGGTGTTTTACAGGTAGAAGAGAAAAATTGAATGTATTAATTAGTGACTGAAGAGAAAAAAAGGCTGTGTATAGTCAGGGAAAATTGGGGGAGAAATGGGATGGTTGCTGGTTGATGGGGGTGTGGATGGCTGTTGCTCTGTTTAACTTTGTGGGATGTAACGAGGAATAACAATGAAGATTATATGAATAAGCAAGCAAGCTGAATCTGTAGAACGGTAATCGTAGTTTCTATATGCAAAGATAAAAACCATCTTTTATGACAATAACTTGTATCGTAAGTACGTTATTACAGGTGTTTTCAAAATACCATACTGGACATAGTAGTTGGTACTATGTTCAGATGGTATTTGACACCTGACAGCAACGTTCAATAACGAGATCACGGGTATTGCTATATTGTGTTAAATCTTTTCGACTGAGGTAGTAAATGCTGACGCTGACCTTGATTAATTCGATAAAGTCATCAGATTGTCAGAAAGTAAACAAAACAGCAATTATGTCTCGTCATAATGAGAAACTAAAGGAAAGCGACTGACGTCATCGGGAAAAGAAAAGGTCGCGGCTCAACGCGTGTTCTCTGGGCCATTCTAGAAATGCCTAACCCTGATCCAATTCGCAGGCATCGGAGGCTGCATAAATCAGAGCAGGAATCCTAGTTTGCCAGACCACAGTGTTTGTGTTTTATACTACAATTCCTATTCGTTTTACCTTCTGAACAAGTGATTAAGTCTGATTCGCTGCTTGTTATGGATCGTGCAGTTTACTTTGTTCCGGATCGGAGAGCGACCGCGAGTCCGACGTTGACTGCTCACCGCGCCCATCTTTCGCACTACATTGCTCAATTGACCGCTCTCGAGCGAGAACAGCAACGATTGGCTCTTGAGCAGCAACTTCTTGCGCGTCGTCAAGCGCAGCTCACTGCGAAGCGGGATCAGCTGACTTATTTGATTGCGGAGGAGCAGGATCTCGTGTTGAGGGCCGTCAAGCAGCAGAGACAGCAGGAGCAGGCTGAGGCCGCTGCGTATCTCTCAGCACTGGCTGAGCGCGAGGCGCAGATTGCGAGACGACAGCGCCTGCGTTATGCTGTTTACCGCAAGCAGCAGGAAGAACGGGCGTTGAAGGACGCCGAGATCCAGCGGGTTCTGCGATTCGTCCAGCAGCAACCCCAGACGCAGCCCCAGCAGGAAGTCCCCGAATACCAGCAAGGTGCTCTTCATCAGTTCGTCCAGGAGCAACAGTCGCTGCCTTCTGCCTCAGCTTCCGAGTCTTCTGAACTCGAAGACACGCCCCTGCGTCCTGGATCGATCTCGGCTTTTCTTCGGCAGCAGGGAATCAAGCCGCGCGAACTCTACTCGGCTAACGAAGCGGCTAAGCGCGGCTCTCGTCGCGGTTCCTCAATTGCGGATAGCGGTGCTTCTTCTTCTGCGCCTTCTCGTGCTGAGTTAACTGGTGCTTCTGGTGCTGCATTCGATAAGGCCAGCGCGAAACTTGTTCCGGATGTCAACTACCAATCGGCTCAGGACTTTTTGACTGCTTTGTTTGGCGGTGGTGCCCCTGCTGCTAAGCCATCTGAAGAGCCTTCTGTTTCTACTTCTACTTCTTCGGCTCCTGTTGCTCGTGAACGTCAGGAAGAATCTCAGACTATCGAGCAGCCTCCTTCTAAGCAGCAGAAAGTCGATACTCCCGGAGCCATTGAAGGTGCACCAACCGACGCTGTTTCTTTCGATGATTTGATGAAGTTGATCTTTGGCGGTGAACAACCTTCCGGCGAATCTTCTACTGAAAAGGATCAATCTAAACCAGTCGAGACTCCAAAGACTCCATTCCAGCAAGAGTACTTCCAAGAACCACCTTCTGCTACTCGACCTCCTTTCCATTACACTCTTTCACACTCGACTCCATCTGTTCCACCACCAAAGTTTGAGATTCCTGCAGAGGTTGCTAAATCGCCCTTGGAGACTATAAGTTCGCAGATTTCCGCGATTAAAGAAAAGGTTGCGGATGCCGCGTCACGTATTGATGCTGCTGCAGAGATTGGAGATGAAGCGGCTACGAGACATCAACTATTACAAGTTCAAGCTGAATTGGAGAAATATTATTCTGATTTAGATGATATTTTATTGACGCCATCTGAGGATACTGAAGAGAGTGAAGAAGACAAGGCAAAGAGACAAGAGTTACGCACGGCGAAGCATCAAATCACTACTATGGCTGTCGAAGCTGCTGATAAGATTGATAAGATTCTTTCACCGCCTAGTCCGTCTGAGTCTGAGGATGAGGAGGATTATGAAGTTGTTGAAGCTTTGCCGAAGGAGGAAGCTAAATCTACTGAGCCTGAGTCCGAAACTGTTGCAGCTGAAGAGCCAAAGTCTTCTGAAGAAGTTATTGACGATGGTGATTATTATGTTATGGAAAAACCAGCCAGCAAAGTTATCCTCGAGACCGCCGAAAAGGAAGACGACGAATCCCTAGACAAAGAAGAGATTAACGAAGTCAAAGTTCCTCTAAGTATTCCCATCAGCACCATTGACGACGACGATTCATCAGTTATCATACAAGCTTCACAACCCATTTCGCGCGACGAAAAAGCTGCTGACGAAGTCTTTGTCCCCGAAAGCGGTGATAAATCAGGTCATGTTTTATTAGAAACAAATAGCGGTGAAGAGAGAAATGAGTTTTTAGATAATGAGGAGAGATATGAAGAGAAAGTGTCGTTGAGATCATCGTCGAGGACGGAGGAGTTGAAGAAAGATGAGGCGGATGTGAAGAGAAGTCAAAGTCCGTTGAGACATGTGGTTTTGGAAGATGCGCCTGATGAGGAGTGATTTTATTTTTTTTAATTATTAGCTTGTGAAGTTTTTGCATTTTATTGGGTTAGTTAATGAATTTTTTTTCTTACATATATATTTCTCAATTTTATAATTTGATTCATTTTTGTAAAAGTGGGAAGTACGTGTGGGAGGACTAATTGGGGAAAGCTAAGGACCGGGGGCTGGCTAAGGCCCGTTCTCACAATAGCTAAGGCTATTGTGGAGGGACGTGAAGGTCGCTCACAAGGCGTGACTTAGATGTGAGCCGTTGGCGT
>JAJLWK010000064.1:0-34728 GCA_030570675.1 Myxozyma neglecta | reverse complement strand
CATTTGTTGGCGAAGAGGAAACGGTCTTTTTGGCTTTGATATCTGCCCAACCTCGGACTATTTTGAGCCCGCCCATGCTAGCACCGGCCGTGAAGCGCTGATATATGGTCGACGAGAACTTGCCGTAGAAGTCGTCACTGATGATCCACGCGGTTGACGCATCTGTCGAGTAAATCACATACTTGCCCATGTGCGGACCGTACAGCGGCCAAGTAAGCAACGGTTGCGCAGCGGCACTTGGCGATGGCAAATGAGGCTTTGGGTCGGCTGCCGCGGATATTTTGGGCGCAGGAATGTTTGTGCTACCGTCGCCTTGCCGGATCGGGGCTGGTGACTTTGAGCGGGAGCGAAACGTGAAGGCGCTCGTGATGGAACCCGTCAGCGAGGTCGCACGCGCGCGCTGCAGACTGCTGGAATCAGAATCTCCGCTGTCTTTGGTATCTGTCGATGAGGTCGCGTTCAAGGCAGAGTCTGGATGAAGCAAATCACTGGAAGCCGAGCTTGATCCGGCATCATCCGCTGAGACGGCGCTTGCATCGGGGGCAGCAGCAGCAGCAGCAGACCTGTTGAACGGCTGATTCTTCAAATAGCCCTCCTCGATCTGGTTAGCGAGATTCTCGTCGCACGGCTTCAGCGCGCTGCTGTCGGCGTAAAACCAGGTGCCGCGACGCACTTCGTAGGTTGGCCCTGTCCAGTATATTGGTGATAACTCGCGCCGGCGAATGTCTACTTTAAACAGCCTGTCTTCGTTTACCGCAACAGTGTCTTGTTCCACCTCTGGTTCCAACGCACGTTTTGAGCCCAACCTGGAGCGCTGTGAGCTATGCGCAGAAGCAGTATCTGACGCAGCTGGGTTGCGTTGGTAAAGTGCCTCAATATTGCGCGAATCAACAGCTGAGAACGGACGGAACTTTGACGGTGGCTTTGGCGGTTTCCAGTCCTTTTCTGCAAATGGTTTGGTTTTCGGTACATCTGTTGCAAAGTACCATCTATCACGCAGGTTAAAAGCTGTATGAAAAGAAAAGAACACGCGCACTTACCGAACAACAAGCGGCGGTGTGTTGGGCGGCATTTCGGAGCGCGAAAGGCGCTGGCGGTACGGCACCGAATGATCCAGGCTCACAGCCTTTGCGGCGGCCGATGATGCCATCCGCGCAACTTCTTTTTTTATCTGTGAAATTTTTATCTTTTGGTCTCAAAAACTACACACTTTTCTGGCAGAGAGTAGCAGTGACAGCTTGCCTGTGCGTTGCTTGCTCCCAACTTCGTCGCTTTGGGACGACGTCTCAGCCGCACGACTGATGTCATCTACTATAAACTAAACCCAGCACGCCGCAGTTCCAAACCATCTCATCAACTTTATTATCACGTGCCAGGAGTCTATTGGTAAGATGTTTATCAGACAAGTTTGTTCGTTCGACAATCGATGCATTCGAGTTTGCATTAAGTTGGACTTCAAGTTCATTGTTGGAACCATTTTAGATGATCAAGTCTTGTTTTGCTATTCAATATCATAACGTGAGCTACGATGGCCGAAGAAGCACAGATAAATCAAATGGTTGATATGGGCATTGACCGGAACGATGCCACTATCGCTCTCAAAGTGAGATGGTTCCTGTGAAAGTAGTCTGTGCTAAAACTGACAATCAGCTTTAGAAATCAAATTTTGATGTTGGGAGAGCCATTGAGTTTATTTTTTCCGGGAAACTAGAAGATGTGAGTAGTCTCAAACCCACCTCTCTACCGAAATTAATAATATCAGGAAAGACAAGATGCTGGGTGGGATCAGATTCAGCCCATTGCTTCAGATTGGTCTTCGCTTCCTCAGCTTGATAATGTGGTATTGGATCAAATGAAAGATCAGTCAGAAAGTAAGATCTAGAAATGTGCATCTGATATTTGATAAGTAACTAAAGAACTGACGAGGTACGAACTCAGAATCCAAGCAAGCTAGTCATAACGATCACTCAGCTTTAGCAAACTCAATTGAAGGAAGTCGTATGTAAACATAGGAATACTTTAGAGCTCGAGCTAATCGCATTAGATGATTCTGATATGGAAAAAGCAATGCAGTTATCGTTGCAAGACTTTTCGAACTCTTCCATGGACCTTGATTCCGAACAGCAAACTGGCGTACTGAAGCCTGCTACAAGATCACATTACGACCCAAATAGCTGGCAAGTTGTTTCAAGCAGTAATGATGCCCAATTTTCTATTTTGCGGCCCTTTCGTCGACTACCTGACACGTAAGAAGTCTTTGTAGGATATTGTGAGCTATCTAATTTTGCAGACCTTCCTTATTAGTACCACATCCGACTTTCAAAAACTTAGCGCCGTATCTCAGCATTTTACATGCTATTCCTTTAGCTCGAGCATGTCTACTGTTGTTTGGTAAACAGATTGTTACAGACTATGGGATTACTGCACGATGGTGGGATGACCAGACTATTAATATACCTGATTTTGTTTACTCCAGATGGTCTACCGAAGACAAGCAAGGTTTTTTATTTTTAATCGAAACTCAACGAATTATGGCTTTCTTGGACTCTACAAACTCTGAAGACGAATCACTACGGGCGTACTCAACTATCGCAAATTTTAGTAAAGCACTGTCATATTGTCAAAATTTAAACTCCAGCAACGCAGATTTCGATTTTCTACACGACGCAAACTATATCACATCATTCCTTGATCTGTGGGAATCTACTGTGAGGAAATTCCATGATAGCCTAGGATTAGATGCTCGACTAGAGAAGTTAGTGAATACGGATGACGCGTCAAAAATCATGCAGCTGATAGGGGAGTATTTGTTCACATCTGTCGCGACACTTGAACAAGCCGACCAAGAAAAATTGGAGCAAAACTTTATATGTTTACAGATGATAATTTCAGAGACACAACTAAAGCAATTCTCAACGTTTACAGAACACTTTGATACTTTAATCTGGTCAGATGAGCCAGATGCATATTTGAAAACTATTCCACATGTTTTTTCATTAAGCATTAGACAAGAGGATGGGAAAGCAGGAGCTGGGATTGAATTGCCTACGGAATGGTACCCGGATCGATACACGTTGCCATTTCAAAAGTATATGAGACCAAATCTAGCTAAACGAAAGAGCCTTCAGGAAGAAATTGTGGAATTACAGGAGAAGCGAAAATTGATTACTTCATATGGGGTGAGTTGAATCGGTCTGTAACAACGCTTTTACTAACTAAACAGGACTTGCAAGTACAATCATTACTTGGATCTACAATGAAATTTTTTGTTACACAGGATTTGGCAGCAAAACCGCAAGAAATAGCACAGGCGACAGATAATTTAGCGAGACTGCCTAAAATTTTAGAATCTTTTATTTCACGAATTGATGATAAAATTCAGGAACTTGAAAAAGAAATTAAAGCACTTACAGAGTTAATGAGCGAGCCGACTAGAATTCCGGACGATGAAGAGGCAAAGAGCTTGAAGTTTCACAAGTATAAGCTGGTAGGTGTTATTATTTCTGATGAACTGTTTTATGTACGAAGGGATTCAAAAGGGAGCACTTTATTGGATATTGAAGATCATCATGAGAGCGAAGAGTGGATTATGGTTCAGTATTTTGACGAGTTACGAGGAGAAGAAGAGAATCCGTTTAAGATTGCGTCGGTTGATGTGCAATCAGTTATTGACACAGCGCAAGTTCGAGGAAAAGAAGGTGTTTTAGCGGTGTATGCTAGTGAAGATGCTTTGTCAGGGTTAGAAGAGAATATGATAAATCCTGGACTTTTAAAATTTTTAAAAGCGGATAATGAGCTATTGGAAGAGGAACTGACTGAGCAAAAATCCGAGGGTTCAAGTGATAGTGAAGTAGCCGACGATAATTTGATTTCGTTTGAGAATAGCAGTACAGAGGGACTTTTAATTGATATTGAACCGGTACAGAATGAGACAGTTATGGAGGTACCGAGTACGGAGAATTCAACAGCTGTTGATGATGAGGATACAGTTATGAGTGATAAATCAACGGAACGTCAGTATCCGAGAAAGATGCCAGCGGGACATCGAGAGCCGGTTAGAAGGACCAGTACTACGGCAATTATTACAGCTGAACCGATTACCGAACGAAGACCGGTTCATCGAGGGTCGTCGTCAGGAAAAGTTAAAGTACAGCATGCAGAGAATGCGTCAGATGGAGAGATGGTCGACAGTGATGATGAAATTTTGGCACGGATGCAAGAAAAGTAGAGAGTTGTTTTGTTTTTGAATTAATGATTTTTGAAGATATAAATTCAACTAGAGGTACTACAAAAAGACAACCCGAAAGATCTGTAAAACAAAAGATATATAAAAAAGAGAAACCAAATAACAAACCCAACAATTTGCAGGATAGCAAAGAAGAAGTTCCAGCGCCATAAGTTACCGATTAGCAAAGCAATTACTTTGATAAACGGAAATCAACTAACCATAAACAAACACGACAACAAGGATATAAGATTATAAGAGACAGGTGATTTACATGCCAAAGACATCTGAGTTTGCGAAACGACTGGGTTTTGCGGCGGCGTTTTCTTTGTCTGTGGAGGCGGCGAGGTTGCCAAATCTCAGGAGTTGTGGTTTGGTTCTGGATGTTGTTAGTGTAATGCTATAAGAAAGAGAAACTTCAGAAAGACGTACTTGTTGAATTGCTTCTTTTTGTGGGCTTGGAGCTTAGCGGTGCAGGGAGACATCAAGTTATCAGTAGGAGAGGCGAAACTTGTGTGTCTAGATGATGTTAGTTAATTGTAATCGGTGTAGAAAGGTGAAGAAAGACATACGCTTCAAGGAATTTGTTGTGAAGAATGCGACGTTGCACATTTTGCGCATCTGACGAATGTTGTAAAGGCTGTGAAGCAGGGACTGATTTGTCGCTGGGGAACTGAAGATTTGTAGACATTTTCACAAAATGATAAGAAGGAATGGAACTTGGATTAATTTCAGTGACAACAAGAAAAGAAGAGTAAAGAGTAAAGAAAAGAGATCTGGATCGGGGGAGAAAAGGAGAGATCAAATGGTTTTTTATCGTGCGCTGACGGTGATTATCATGTTCTGTTTCGGGTGTATACGCTTGCCTGGATTGGGACTAGTCAAGGGCAGTACAGGGGTGGCACGGTAACCATGGCAACGTTAATTAGATAGCTTGATGGGGATTAGTGGATGCGGCTTTACAGGAACAAGGTTTGCTATTGTAGATAATTTACATAAAAGATCATGAGGATTGTGTAATTTCGTCGTAAATGAGTTCTGTAGACATAAGTAAAGAAGCTAAAGACTGCAGTAAGGGAGAATACATACTCTTTAATTGCTCCTTGGAAAGGTCGTCCTTTTGACGATCAAAGTCAAAGAATGCGTCAGGGATGGGAGGAGCAGTGGGCTCGTCGTCCGGGTCGTGATAAGGCTCGAGATAAGGATGCTGAAGAGCGGCTTCGACGGAGATGCGCTTGCTGGGGTTGAAGGTGAGCATTTTTTCGAGCAAATCGATGGCGAGGGGGTTTGTGTTGGGCAGCATGGCGGCGAAGGAGGCGCGCTTCTTGAAGGGCAAAGAGCGGATGTACTCTCGAGCACGGGCGGACTTGACGGCGTAGTAGTCCTCCATTGTGGGAGTGCCGAGGACGTCGAGGATGAGGGTGAGCTGGTGGTGGTAGTCTTTTCCTGGAAAGAGGGGCTTGCCGCTGAGCATCTCTGCGAGGATGCAGCCGACGCTCCAGACGTCGATGGCCTTGGTGTACTCTTTGAAGGTGAGCATGATCTCGGGGGCGCGGTACCAGCGCGTGGCGACGTACTCGGTCATGAAGCCCTGGTTGTCGTCGGTCGAGGCGGCGGAGCGGGCGAGGCCGAAGTCGCAGACCTTGAGGTCGCAGTTGGCGTTGAGCAGCAGGTTGGAGGGCTTGAGGTCGCGGTGGAGCACGTTGGCGCTGTGCATGGCCTTGAGCGCGCGCAGGGTCTGGTAGATGAAGTACTGGCAGTGGTCGTCGGAGAGCGTCTGCGTGCGGATGACGCGGTGCATGTCGGTCTCCATGAGCTCCTGGATCAGGTAGACCTCGTGGAAGGTCTCGTAGCTGGCGGGTTTCTGGATGTCGAGGATCGAGATGATCTGCTCCGTCAGTGGCGGTTCTGAAGAAGTCGACCGCGCACGGCAAGATAATACGCACGTTCTCGTGGTTGAAGTACTTGAGCAGCTTCATTTCGCGCAGTGTCCGCAGACAAAACATCGAGTGGTCGAACGGCGTAATTTTCTTGATTGCGACCTTTTGCCCCGACGGCCGGTGTATCGCCGAGCTGCATCTCTTTGTCAGCACTCTGCTCTGCTGCAGTCGCTGCACTCGCTGTAGTCGCTGTACTGCTGTACTGCTGTACTCGCTGTACTCTGCTGTACTCGCTGTACTCTGCTGTACTCGCTTACTGTGCTCTACTCAACTCAACTCGACTCAACTCACCAGACTACGCCATACGCGCCCTCGCCGACCACGTCCTGGATCTCGTACTGCTCCGACACCTGAAACGAGAACTTCCGCGGGTTGCTTTGGTAGTTTGCCATTCCGCACTCGGACTATATACTTTTATCGCACCGTATCGCACTTGTTGCTGCTGTGGACGAGTAGAACCCACAGCAGATTACATCTCTTCTCCTAACTTCGCCTCCTGAACCTTACTTCAACTCTTCAACCCCGTTTCATCTTTAAACCTTATCCCTGCGCTCCCCGTTTCTCTCCCCAAAACAACCTGGCCCTATTCGCTGATATTGTATGTAATGCTGTAGCATGCTTGGAAACACTAAAACTATTTATATAAACATTCGCACTGTACATCCGCGCTTTCCTTCGCGCCTCTTCCTCTTCCTCTTCCTCTCCTTCTCCTTCTCCTCTCCTTCTCCTCGTGCCTACTCTACACTAATTAGACCGCTCCCGCATGTTGGTCAAAAACTCCCTGTAGCTTGCTCCTTGGTCCGCCCGGTCCTCCACCAAAAACGTACTTGCCCACAACTTCAGCGCAGGATCGCCGTCCTCCCGCACAACATAAAGATTCGGCCACGTGATTGATCCCTTGCGCTCCCTCAACTTTGCAATAATCGCATTTATCCGCTGCGAAAGATCCGTCTCCAGCACCGGAAGCGTCGTCTTGCCTGTCTTCACATGCTCAAGCGACGGCAATCCCCACACATCCATCACCAACTGTGGAACCGCATCTCTTCCTAGCCACAAAAACTGCGTCTGTCCATCGTCAATCAGATACAATCCATATCGCTCTAACATGGCCGCGCTAAGATTCATCTTGGGAGGAAGTGTAATATCTCCCGTCTTTTCATCTGGACGTCCCGCGTTCTCTGGCATATTGTGCAAGCAATACATGTCCGCATGAATATATCGAATCAAGTACTGCACCGGCAGCGTTCCCAGCAAGTCAAGTGCTGCTGAGCGCAAGTCTGATGGTATCGCAGCTGTCTTGCGAAGCGCAACATGCTTAATCAACGAAAGGAAGAGCAATGGCAGTAAACGAAGATTAGCACAAAACTGCAGTGGCGCACTGGCTCCAACATTCGACGTCATCAATTCCTTGCGGTACGTAGTCAAAAGCTCAACTAACTTGCCAACAACCAAATCGCGAGCCTCCGGGAGACCTGCTGACAACGCTTTCTCAGCAGCTCTCTGCGCGTAGAATGCAGTGATCGCAACCTGATCCGCCGAAGCATACACGTCTGAAAGATTCTGTGTCGTAGGAATAGCAAGTGTCATAATACGAATTCGTCGTTCACCATTGCATGTAGTGTGCAATACTGCTGCTTGAAGCGAAATAAACGGCTTCGCAATTGTCTCGTCAATAGCAACTTCTACAGAGTAACTCTGATCTCTCGGGAAACTAGGGAATGCACAAAGATCTGAGGACCGAGTAAAAAAGTTTCCGTAGAATGTATTCATACGAATGCCATTGGTAGCACGGACACGTAAAACAGCCTCCAACGCAATCTCCATAGACAAATGCTCGCTAAACTCATGCGCAAACTTGATTGCATCTTCTGAACGACCAGCATTCCATCCGGGGTAAAAGTATGTCTGACCGGAAGTATATCGAGGCAAGTTACTGAGCGAGGCAACATCCTGGTACTGCGAAGAGAATAAAAACATATCAACCGTAACTTGACTCTTGCTGCATTCAACTGCAAAGCTTTTGTAGAAAGAATTCTGGGTATGCAACAAAGATTTCTCGGCGCCAGAGCTAAGTTTCTTATCATCTCGCGGCTCAAGTTTTCCAATACCAATGTTGGGCAAACTGGCCATCAAGCATACTACCTTACCACCAATGTTACCGATAAGCTTGTGAGCAGCCTTAAGAGCAGGACCCATGGCGTTTCCAGTACTGACAGTGTTTGCAAACATATCGGGAAGACGATTGAGAAGCATCTCAATACCCTCGCGACATTCTGCGAGAGGTACCAATAAGTTGTGAGGGATTGGAAGGAATGGCTCATCAAGATCTGAAACAACCAACATCTGAGGCTCTGAGGGAGCGGGTGGAGGTGGAATAGCAAAATAGTGCAATGACTGATTGACGCAGATGAAGGACAAGCGAGTGCGCTTATCTTTATTAGGAATGCGATCAAGCGACTCTAAGATTGTCCGGGCAGCGGTCGCAACGAGACCTATAATCAAATTAGTATCGAAGCAATTGCTAGACTATCAAGAGAAAAAAAAAGAAAATACGAACCACTAGCAACGGCAGGAGCGCTGACATCAATAAGGAAAGTATAGATGAGTGGCTGCGGCGGTCTGACCATGTACTCAGGCGGCGCGACAAACTCGACAACGGCGTGGTTGAGCTCCGGGCGTTCCCAGCGATCGAGTTGCTTTTGGTTGCGCGAGTCCCAGTCGAATGCTGTTGGAACGTCGTTGGTGAGATTGCACATGTTGCAACGCCATCTGTGGCCCTGGTCGATGAAGGTAATGAAAGGATTGATGTATGTTCTGCAGCGTCTGCAACGGGAGATGACAGAGTCGGAGACGACAGGGACCGGGGCTTCCTCGTCGCGGAGGGTGGTGTAGGGCTGGATGATGACTGCGAAGGGAAGCTTGCTCTTCTTGAGAAGCGAGTTTGTTGTGGGGACGGCATTCAGGGTCGAGCGCATGTACGGGATCGCGCAGTTCGCGGTCGGCGAGTTGGTGACCGCTGACTTTGGCGGGAGAATGAGCGGCGGCGGCGGGAGCGCGAGATCGGCGATGGGCGGCGGCACCTGTTGGAGCAGGTCGATGTTGTACAGCTGATTGAGTGGGGTAGTCTATCAAACATGATCCGGTTAGCTTCGTTCGAATCGCTGGGCGGGGCGGAGTCAAGCTCACCTGTGCAACGGGCTGGCCTGCTGCCGGGGCCGCACCACCTGTCACGCTCATCTGCGCAAACTGCTGCGACAATCCGGCGTCCGGCTGCGCACCGAGAGGCTGGAATCCGCCGTACGCTGGCTGCATGGGACTGCCCACAGAGGGCACTGCGCCTGCTGGAACTCCTGGAATTCCAGCGGCTCCGGCAGCGGCAGCGGGATCCATGTCGTATCCCGGCTGGACAGGGGCTCCATAAGCAGAAACAGAGGGCTCAGGAGTTGCAGCAACAGGCTGCGTTCCAAACGTGAACTGTTCGGCAGCGTACATACGCCGACTGCGGTGAGCCGGGGCAGAAGCCATGGGCTGCTGCTGCGGAGGCAGTTGCTGCTGCTGTTGCGTAACTGGCTGCTGTGCAACGAAACCAGGACTCTGTGCAGCGCTTGGAGCAAAAGCTGCGGGATTCGGCGGCACGGACATGGTCGCTGGCGAATGAAGTTTGGTTCTGGTGCTGGCCGGAAGTTCGTCAACCACCCGTCGTTTGTTTCCCTTCATCGTTCTAACCTTCCCCTTGCCCTGGGAACGGAACCCTAGAGACCAGCTGGTCATTCCTTCTCATTGTTCTTTCTGGCCCCATGCTCTGCGCTATGGGTAAAAGTCAGATTGTGCGCCTCAAGTGGACTCAATTGTGCGTTTTTAATATTCAAAATGTGCAACTTTACGACTTTGAATTTGTCAAGCACATTGACATCGATCAAATAACACTGTTAAGTACATAGTACTATTATTAGGGTTTTTCTCGCGATTTCCTTTTGAAAAACTTTATAGGACTCTAAGTTCAGGGTTAGTTCACGATGGCTGCGTTTATTCTACTTTACTCAGCATAAATCATTACTGCATACCCACGATTCGCTTTCACAAACCTACATTACAATATGTCAGACATACTTGTCGAACAGGTTGAAAGTCCCCCTGCACCCCTACCGCCCAAAAAACCGGAAGATTCGAAGCAACCGATAGATCCCAAGAACCTCCCAAAGGGCTATGTTCTTGACAAAGATGGCAAACCGTGCGTACCACTTTATCTGGTCGAGACTTCTATTAACTGATCTTAGATGCCGAACGTGCAATTCCCTTCTTGATTTTCGCAAAGCAAAGGGTCTAACAGGCATAGCTGCTCTTGCCAAACCAGTTCCGTCTGACTGTCCCCCTGATGTGAACGAGATTGGTAGATCTACCTGGACTTTTCTCCACTCAGTTGCTGCAACATACCCAGAGCAAGCTACACCTGCTGAACAAGCAGATATGAAATCATTCATTCGCATATTCGGCAACATCTACCCATGCTGGTTCTGTGCTAATGATTTCCGTGCCTATGTTGCAAAACCTGAAAATGAACCTAAAGTCACTACTCGTGACGAATTTGGAAAATGGTTGTGTGATGCTCATAATGAAGTGAACAAAAAATTAGGAAAGCCTGTGTTTAATTGTAATTTGTGGAAAGAGCGGTGGAAAGATGGCTGGAAAGACGGCCGATGCGATTAGATTATTTTGCATACTATATACTGTACATATTTTTAGACTCATTACAATATCTCTTTTCTCTTGAAATTTCCGTTTAAAGTGAAACTAATTCGTTCAAAATATACGACGTCTTGCCTTGTCTAAGGATCCCTGGTTATGATCCCTGAGTAAGAACTACAGTATGCGGCTCACTTGCGGTTAGTAGTACAGATCGCATTGAATTAATTAGCAACTTCATTCTACTTTCAGAATCAAAGATAAGCAGTCATGAGTGAATCGACTCCTCTTAAAGTTGGGTTAATTGGTACTGGTGTAAGTGAATTATTATTGGTCTCTATCGATTGAGCTATACTAATAAAATAGATCTTTGCACACAATCGTCATTTGCCGGCCATCAATGACGTGCCTGATCTAGAACTGGTTGCATGCGCAAACCGCACAATTAGCAAAGCTCAAGAGTTTGCAACGAAAGCGTCAATTTCTGAACGAAAAGTTTACAGCGATCTGTCAGAATTAATTGCTGATCCTGATGTTGAAGTAGTTGATGCACTCTTACCAGCACAATTTACTTTAGATGCTGTGAATCAGTGTGTTGAAGCAGGCAAACCTTTAGCGTTTGAAAAGCCAATTGCTGCTAATCTGTATCAAGCCAAGGAAATTGTCAGAATTTCTCGAATGACAGACGTACCTCTGATGGTACTTGAAAACTTCTCTTATTGGAGTATCATTGACGACATCAAAACGCTTTTGCCAAAGATTGGTGAAATTGCTTATTTCTCGCATTATTGCACTGCACCGTTTTTGAATGATAATATATATCTGCAGACTTCATGGCGTCAAAAACCTGAGCACGTCGGTGGATTTTTATCTGGTGAGTTCATGATTATAGAGGGATCAGTACGCATATACTAATTTACAGATGGTGGCGTTCATCAGGTTGCTATTTTCACTGGAATTCTCGGTGAAGTCGAATCCGTAAGTTCGATGTTTACTCATTATTATATTTGCTAAAATACTGGTAGCTGTCTGCATTGACTAGTCAAGTACGAGAACGTTCGGGCGGTCTTGATTCTATGACTGCGACTTTAAAAATGAAGTCTGGCGTAATGGGTACCTTCACTTACACATCTGTATGTCTCACTGTAGTCTGCTTAAAAAGAATTTTTTAACCATGTACTAGGCCGTATCAGTACCTCGTATCAACAAGTTGACTATCCACGGTAAGGAAGGGACACTAAGTTACGACTACTCCGACAGATTTAACGCGAATCTTACATTATATACCCCTGCTCATCCTACTGGTGAAGCAATTCCGGTAAATCAGAATATTATGGACGGAATTCCAGCTGAATTTACGAATTTTGCTGAGGCGGTGAAAGCTAAAGATAAGTCTCTGATTAAAGTGACTTGTGAAAAGGCCTTTCATCATTTTGCCGTGATCTGCGCTGCAGTTGAGAGTGGAGAGAAGCAAGGAGCCTCTGTCAAAGTGGAGGTGCCATGAAGGCCCATAAACTGGAATTGTGAATAACTAAGTGACAGCATTTGGTCTGGTCATTTGTAAATTATGAAGTATTAACTTGAGTCTCTTTACACTGATTGTGACCGAAGAACTGCTGAATCCATTCTTTGAGATTGCTGAGCTGATTTAATATCATTCAATACAACAAGGCACATACGTGTATAAGGCATTTACAGAAAAAAGCAGACGAAAAAACAAACTCAAGCAATCGTAAAACAATAATAAAGTACCATTCGATTAACCAGGGAGTCTCTTTCTCTTTCCGATATGGGCCTGGAAACCAGTCTTGATACCACTGACAGACCGTCTACTACCGCAGGATTCGCAAACCAAAAAGTAAAGACGATTTTCCTTGGAAAGATGTGTACTGATCGACTTGCAAGTCTTGCAAGTGACGTACTCCACTATTTCATCATTAGTAAATCAATCAAACCAAAATAATTAGAGAACCACATACTGATATATCGTCGAAGAACGTTTTCCAACTGCTTCTGCTGGAAACGACCCTTAATAACCAATCGAGCGTTACCGTCGACGGATCCAGAGGTACCCAATTCAGCAAACAAGAACTGCATAACGTGTTCATACGGTCGGTGCATACGATCCGAAATATCTTTCAAGTTTGCGAAAATTGTCTTTTTGTTACCTTCACGCATAACACTTGGTGGCGGAATCTTGTATCGCTGGCCTCGCTCACCCGCAAGCTCAGGGTTGTTGGTACGCAAGATCTTGAAAAATCGGTGCAGAAGCTCGTCGTATGTGTACTCACGATCACTGTTCAACCAGCTTGCCTCTTCGTCTTCGCCGTCCTCGGCACCTTCCTCGCCTTCCTTTTCGAAAGTGTCGTCATCCTCATTGTTCTCAACAATTCCGGCTTCCTCGAGCTGTGCCTCGAACTCAGAAACATCAACAACAGCTTTCTTCTTTTTCTTCTTTTTTGCGCTGAAATCAAATTCCTCGCCGTTCTCACCAGCAGGAGCTTCAGTTGCAGGCGCGCTCTCTTCTGATTCAGTGGTAGCAGCGGCGGGTTTCTTCTTTTTCTTTTTCAGATTGGCAAACATGTCGGTCAATTCGTCGACGGCAGGATCGGCTACAACATGTAAGCATTTAATATCTCACATATGCTTTTGTACAATACAAAATACATACGGGTTCCTTCTTTGGAGACAGACTCGTCTTCAGCTGCATCAAAGGAAACTGCTTTTGGTTTCTTTTTCTTCTTCTTCGCGGTAGGGTCGAACTCCAACTGCAAAATACTATGTCAGTCTTTGCTTGAAACTTTTTTAACCTTCATTCATCATTCACTCAAGAAAATTTCCTTCAGAAACCAAGAAGAAACATACCGACTCATCGAGCGTAGGAGTGACATCCTCAACAGACGCCATTCTGATTAAATTACTCTAATCAAAAACACAGAACTTTTCTTCTTTGAAAAACAGCTCAAAGCTATTTGAATCAAAGGAGATAAGCTCTAACCAAGAAAAATCCAACAATCGAATACTTTCAATTGCTGAAAAACTTCTTCGCTTTGATTGAGAACAATATTAGCAATCCTAATTCTGATTTCGTGATTCTCTCGCAAAGATTTTACTAGGCATCCTGTAATTTGGGCCCTAACCTCGCTTACGTACAGTTAGTTAAAATTATGACAAAGCTTTTTTATTACGTGAATTGGAGTAGTTAGAGAATAACTTTTTGTTGGTGCCTTCACGCTTTCAACCAGAGAGGCCGTAAGTTGAAGACAATGTTGCAGCAAGATATCGCTTTCTTCAGTTATTAGAACCTTGGCTAATATTGAAAACTAGTTCTGAAAGCAGTCTAGATGCAAATGACTTTTCAATTGCAGAAGGGATTGCTTTTGTGGTTTTGTCAACAAAAATGAGCTTGAGTTTGATGGACGCAGAAATGTTTCACTATGTGCTCTATGTAGTTATTTAGCCAAAGTGAGACCTTTGGAGTGTCAGATCGCGGCTGGCCGCTGCTAATGGTCTGTGTCGACCAAGGAAGAGCCGACTTAAATTAATGCTTTTGCATTTTTTCTGAGCCAATTGTTTTCTATCTTAGCCTTTTTTGGTTGGTATTGACTGTGATACTAAAATACAGCAATCTAAAGTCCAGACAGTTTACGATAAGAGAGATTCTGTTGTCGCAGATGCTAGGCTATGCGTCTTCAGTTCAGTATACACCATAAACGTTCCATTATTATAGCGCCATTCCGACATTGTATTTTGTAGCGTAAGTCGCTATCGCTTCCAAACTATCAGCCCTATATAATTATAATGAACTTTGTTTTGATTTTTGGCCACTTAATAACTTAGATTTGATAACGTGATGCTTTCTAGAATTTTATTGATTATAGAAAACTTAGCATCGCTCGCTGATTTTCTCGATGTCTCAGTAGTTTTGGTACTACTTTTCCATAGGCGTGAGATCTTTTTGAGAAGCGACTTTAATATTTTAAGACAAAAAAGAAAAAAAAGAATGCAACAGCCTGATGTTGTTTTCATCCATTTTCGTTGTATTTCATGCAAATTCAAAAACAAGGCAGTATGGATTTATCTCATGAACGGAATTTTTCGGGAAAAAATTCTACCATATTCAGTGTAAGATAGCTACTTGTCAGCTCGGTATGAAAAGCTTGATTAACAGATTTAAAAGCAGGAATCATAGATATCATGTTAAAGAAAGCTACACAAAAAAAAAACACTGTACATTTTAGCTTTATTTTTCATCTTTACTCAAGAACGCTATTTTAAACGATCTAGCTCACTTGAGGTTTTTCTTGAATGGCAGATAATGCCTATGAATAGCGGAATGCAGCCAATTCAAAGTTCAGTTACCCCTATTGCTTTAGTGGTTGTAGTGTTCTACACATCTGGTATAGAGCTTCTATTAAAGTTTATCTGCGCATAAGCAGGTACAGAGTTTTACATGGCGTCAATAGGGTTTTCGTATTGACGAAAAATTGAATTGTTTGACATAGCTTGCTCTGAGGCCCGATTTTCGAGAAAAGATTTAATCTCTGTAGACTTCAGACAGTGCAAAAAGCTGAATAGGCTCACTTGTTGAAAGCGGGGCTAAATTTGCGTGAAATTATTTTTTTTTTATTTTAAGCAGATCGGCGACAATTTAAACATTTAAAGTTCAGATCTTTAAGCGGATACGTGCATATAGTATCACCACATAGTCACCAAATAGTCACCATTGCTAGAAGGCTACTAATATCTGTACTAAGAAGTGTAGTTGCAGTGCAAAGGAAATCAGAAATAAAATTATACAATAACTCAACCAATTAAAGCATGACTGTTAATCAGTCTAAAAATCACCAAAACGCCATAAAAATATCACCACTGTGCCTGAGTACCGGCGCCAAAGTACACTAAAGAGTAGCTCAATAAACATGCAGATATAAACATCCCATTTAACAATAATTGATCTTTTGAATTAGTCCAGAAAATCATGTATTGCACCTTATACGATTAAAACTCAGTTTTTGTAATATTCGTCGCTGTAGACGTCCTCGTCGTCATCCTCGTTTTCAATCAAACCCATCGGGAGTAGTGTGTGCTTTTCGCTTGCATTCAGTATATCTAGAGCCTCTTCACAATGCTTAATATAGCTCTTGTTCTTTCTCCTCAATAACCAAGCTGCCAGTATTTCAAGGCGAATATATTCGACGCAAACAGTCATAGCCGATGCCTGGCAAATTAACCACAGAATGCGGGGTAATAGTGTAAACAAATAGTCGAATATGGTGTAAGGAGTAAAAACAAAACACAAGTCTTGTATGTCTCTTTGTCTAGAATTGCTATCCAGACTATCAGAATTCAAGTAAGGTGGATCAAAAATGGAAGACGCAAGTATGGCCAGTGAATCGCGATAGTGACTGATCACGCAGAAAAGACAAATGAAACCCAGAGTGGTCATAAAGAAATATGGCATCCTCGATTGAGCTATCGATACCATAATTATCAAACCAGTGGCTGAAAATACTTGCAAAAAAATAAAGGCGGCTGCAAGCTTGAATGGAGCAGAAAGGACAAAATCGACAGCAGAGAGGTAGCCATTACGCGTCAGGTACATTGATGCATAGGCGACAGGAAATGGAATGACCCAGGAGATGAGAACGGCGGGAAGAAGAGCCCGGGCTGAATTCATGAGTTTCTGCCTTTTGATTGCTGAGTGATACATGTTTGCTGGTCTGCTTCTGTGTGATGAAGTTTACAAAAAAGACAAAGAACTTGGTCTCAGAGGCTTCTTTATAGCGGCAGGGTCGTCGTCGGCTTAATTTACTTAGTGGCTGCTTAAACTTTTGACGTACTCCCAAACGCTAGTTACTTCACTACGGCCTCACGGTACCGTTTTGTGCGGTATGAGAATATATTTTTAAAATATAACGAAATCTAACAAACGATAAATCCTCTGACTAATTTTGTGGCCTTAAAAACTTCCGGTAATATAAGTGGTTTTTGGATTGCCCCTATTCTTTTTTGTGAAATAAATAAACTAGAAGACCGAGTTGGGCTATTAAGTCGTTGTAGGGCCGTGCACTCCCTCCTGAAGAATCGTCGCCTACAAGTTCCTCGTTCGCAGCCAAACGTCACAGATTATTCGCCCTCCTGATCTCGAGGTTTGAAAGCAAAGAAACAGGAATGGATAGCTGTGGGTGCCTGATCATCTCAATATTTGTTTCAGACGCGCCACATAAAGTTGTAGTATAAAACCGACTATAGTAAGTACAGCTTTTCTGTCTTTTTTAATAAAATTATAAAATGTTTGGCCTACAGGAATTTCCTTTTATACTTATACTTCTAGTCTCACTCGTAGGATACCTCGACCCATGTGGTATGCTGTTGGTGTGTGCTTTTCATTAGAACTACGCATAAATTGAATAAAGCGTGGTTTAAAACAAAAACTCGAATTACCCGTCTTGCAATAAAAAAAACGCTTAATCATTAATCTAATTATTATTATGTAACAATATGGAGACCTTATCAGCCTTGGCGCCACGAGAGATAAAGCGAAAGTGGCTGTTCCGAAAAGAGACCCAGATTTGTAGCCTAATTATGTCTGTCTCGCACACGTACGCTGAAAATAGGGCTTAAAATAAAAAAAACTCATTCTTTTCTATATTTTAAATCAAGAAATATCAACTGAAGGTCTGACGTGGTTAATTGATCTCTTTGTTGTAATAGTCAATCGCGAAACGATGAATGAGGTGGCTGGCGGCGTAGCGCTCGAGCACCCGCCGCAGCGAGCACGGATAACAAAAAGATTCACTTTCGTCAGTTCAGCTGAACATTGTTACATCCATCTTCTCTTGAGAATCTTTTGATGACTCTTACTTTAGAGATTTTGAAATTTTGGCTTTTCAACTAGTTAATTGATATAAATTACTTGATGTTTTACAATTTTCTCTCATAGTCTTAAACAGCAATATATTCGTTCCCTCTCTTAAAGGTCAGTATGCCGGCGGTGACTTGTGCGGGACCTTTATGGGACAACGGCACGATTAGTCTTTGCTTTGTAGAAAAGTATGCAATTTTCTTGGTCAACTTCCTCCAATGATTACTTTGATAGTTACTCAATTGATCACTAACATTTTCTTTAAGATATCTGCAGACTTATCTGCCTTTTGCACTTCTTATTGGTTCGATATACCTTCTTCGTGCGTCGCTTGGGGAACAGCTGTCAGAGTTCAGAGGTCAGCGAGGTGCTTCGAATGTGACACTCGAAGGTGACGATCAGTTACGTGCTTCTGCTCAGAGTGACAATCTTTCTACCTTGGAAAATGAGGATGATGAATTTGATGTTCCTATAATCAGGTTGCACACAAATCAGGCAGGCAGAGAGTATGCTGAGAATTACTTTCCTGATTATGTTTCTCATGCTGGTGTGCCCAATAATGCAGATGCTGAAATTCCTATAACTACGGAAGCTGAAGAGTTTGAGGAAGTCTCTGTGGATGATGATAAGAGAGACGTTGACATTGTTTTTCTACGCCCTCGAGGTATTCGCGCGCGTGCTGCATTTGAGCAGAGTCTGATATTTTTGCTGATTGCACTACACTCTATTATATTTATTATACTTTTCATGTATCCATCACCCGAGACTCCGGGAAGCCTTAAGCTTATACAGCTTATAAACTCAGCGTACTGGATATATGCAGTTTTTCTAGCGGTTTGCAAAAGTGCACGATTTCTGGAAAATGTACCATCTTCATTCTGGCTCCATAGTACTGTACTCTATTTCATGCAGTGGATTGTTTCAGTTGTCGTAATTTTCTCGACAGTTGGCCAAAAATCTGCTTTTTTGAGACTTATATCGCTTGCGGACTGCGTTCTTTGTACTGCACTATGGGTTCTCACATTAGTTTCTCCGATGTGCAGAATTCCAGCGTACGTAGAAGTATCAGCTGGATCGCAACCTAATCCAGAGGTATTCGAACCGCTGTACTCGATTCTGACAATGACCTGGATGTATCCTCTTTTGATTCCTGGCCTGAAACGCAAAATTGTGATGGATGATATATGGGATATTCCTCCAGCTGTTCATGTCAAAGCGCTTGTTGTCGAATTTGAGAAGCTGAAGAGTAGAACGACACTAACCAGACAGCTGGCATCATACATATACGTTGACTTACTACTAAGTTGGTTTTGGACTACTCTTGAGACGTTTGCATCATTCTATCCTGCTCTATTGATAAGAAGTATTCTTACTCTAATGGAGTCCTCAAAACCAATTCCTGGATACATCAAAGCTATGCTAGTTTTTGCTTTATTTTTCTTCCCGATTTTTCGGTCAGTTGCTGCGTTGCGTTCGCATTGGGGATTCCGTCGTTTATCTATGCGTGTACGACAGTTGGTATGCGGGTTGATTTACAATAAGGCACTAGCTCGTAAAGTTGGCGCTTACACAAGCAGAGAAGATGAGACAAAAACCACAAAGAAACTCGATGATGACGATGACGACGACGATGAGGAAGAAGATGAAACGAACAAAGAAATTACGAACGGTCGCATTATCAACTTGATGGCACTTGACTCAGTTATGGTATCTGACGTATTGCAATATGCAAAACAGCTAGTTAAAGTTGTCATGATCCTGATTACTGCTACCGTGTTGCTATTTCTCACCCTTGGTACAGCAGCTCTCGTTACCATTGGTACTATTTGTGTTATGTTACCTGCGAACTATCTATTGGGTAAAATGTTCCATCTCACTCAGAGACTGTTGATGAAAGCTACCGATGAGCGAATTGAGAAAACTAATGAAGTTTTGCAAAGTATTAAAATTATCAAATATTTTGGTTAGTTGCACAACATAGTTCTTGCGGAGTATTGACTGACCGTTTGTAGCTTGGGAGTCTCGATTCGAAAGTGCGTTAAAGAAAATCCGAGAGAAGGAGCTTCGAAAAGTTTTAATGAAATATTATCTTTGGTCAACGGCTGGTAAGAAGTTCATCTTTGCTTCGAGGGTTTGCTAACAGGCTTTAGGTGTTTTTCTTTATGGATTCACGCCCATTGTCACTCTCACAACTTTTGCATACTATACACTTGTCGCTAAAAATGAATTAACGGCTACAGTTGCATTTACTACTATTGCTCTTGTATCGCAACTACAAACTCCGATGGATATGTTAATCGATGTTTTGGTCCAAATTGTACAATGCAGAGTTTCTCTCGGTCGTGTTGCTCGTTTTCTTTTGGAGCCTGGCACTGACAAATATACTCAATTGCAAAGCCCGTCGTCTCCTGAGAGTCCCACAATTGGATTTAAAGATGCTTCTTTTTCTTGGAACGAAGAAGTTGGCGAGTCAGACTTTACATTGGTAGATCTCGATTTGAAATTCAAAGTTGGTGAGCTCTCCGTGATTATTGGACCTACTGGATGTGGTAAGACATCTCTTCTACTTGCTTTGCTTGGAGAGATGACACTGCTGAAGGGAGATGTTTATTTGCCTCATCGTCATGGACTGTCACGTCCTCGCATTGATCCCAACACTGGTTTTGCTGAATCGATTGCGTATTGTGCTCAGCAAGCCTGGTTACGAAATGACTCAATCAAGAACAACATTTTGTTTGATTCTCCTTATGACGAAAAGAGATATCGCGCATGTGTGCACGCTTGTGCTTTATTGCGTGATTTTGAGATTTTGGAATACGGTGATCAAACTCCAATAGGTGAGAAAGGCATAGCTATGTCTGGCGGCCAAAAGCAAAGAATTGCATTAGCTCGAGCATTATATTCACCTGCTCGTCATTTGATTCTCGATGACTGTCTTAGTGCAGTCGATTCTCACAGTGCGCAATGGATTTATGAGAAGTGTATTCTGGGTCCTTTAATGAAGTCGAGAACTTGTATTCTTGTTTCACATAACGTTGCTTTGACATTGCTAGGAGCCGAGTTTGTGGTTGTTATGGAAAACGGACGCGTTAAGGCTAGTGGAACTCCTAAAGAGGTCTATGAAGCAGGAGCCTTGGGTGATGATGATGCTCTTCAATCTACGATATCTGCAAACTCGTCAAGAGTTGCGTCTCGTACGGGATCTCGTGTAACATCTTCAGCCAATTTAGCACATGCTGTTGAAGAGTTGGCACCTTCTACAGCTGCAGCACAAAATGATCCTGAAGCTGATCCACTTGTTTTGGAAGAACCAGCTAATGTGGAAGAAGAAGAGGCTTTGGAAGATCAGATGCTGTTAAAATCAATTGAAGCTCCCGCGCAGGATGAAGATCAAGAAGAGGGAAGCGTTAGTCGCGATGTTTATTTGCTTTATCTTAAAGCTATGGGTACATGGGGCTTCTGGCCTGCGGTCATTCTGATTCATTTAGGACAGCAACTTTCTCAACTTGCACAAACTTACTGGATTCGTGAATGGACAAATCAGTTACCGAAAGAGAATACAGAAGTGGCGGCATTTGAAGAGGACGCAACTTATTCGCCAGAAAAATTTGTGGCAGTGTACGGTCTAATTGCAATCACATACATTTTTTTCTCAACCGTACGTCCACTTGTCGTTTTTACAGGTGGTGTACGTGCATCAAGAAACATTTTTCAGAAACTGCTGAAGGCAATTATGTATGCTGTTCCTCGCTTTTTTGACGTTACTCCTGTTGGACGAATTTTGAATCGTTTTTCTAATGATGTTGAGCGTCTGGATAATGGAGTTGGTCCTTCGGTTTATGGTGTAATTTATACTACTATGACTTTGTCTTTCGTGGTTCTAACAATCTCGGCTTTCTTTCCTGTACTTTTGTTTGGTATTTCCATCATTGGCTTAGCATATGGTACCGTTGCTGCTTTGTACCTTTCAGCTGGCAGAGAAATTAAACGACTGAATTCAACAAATCGAAGTCCTGTTTTCCAGCATTTTGGCGAGACTTTATCTGGCCTCACCACTATTCGCGCTTTTGGGTACGAGAAAGCCTTTCTCAAGAAGAATGAAGAAGTGCTTGATTACTTTTTGCGGGCGCACTACGCGTTCTGTGCTATTACCAACTGGCTTTTCTTTTCCGCAGATTTGATTGGCGGAGTTTTGCTTGCAATCGTCGGAACGTACTTAATATTATTCAAAGCCGAATCTATTGACCCTGGTCTTGCAGGGCTTTGTTTGACATATGCTACTAACTTCAGTGGCGTTGCGACATGGTTTGTCAACGCTTACGGAAACATTGAGATGGATATGAACTCAGTCGAACGAATCAATTCATATCTCAAAACTGAACAAGAAGCAGCTGATATTGTGGAAAGCAACAGACCAGCAGATAACTGGCCTGATAAAGGTGCGATTGAAGTTGAAAATCTATCTCTTCGATATGCACCAGAGTTGCCGAAAGTAATTAATGGAGTTACGTTCAAAGTTCAGCCAAGGTGGAAAGTTGGTGTAGTTGGACGCACTGGAGCTGGAAAATCAACGATTGCTGCTGCATTTTTCCGATTTCTGGAAGCTGAAGAGGGCAAAATTGTTATAGACGGGGTTGATATTGCAAAGATCGGATTAAAAGATCTGCGCAGTGGTTTGAGTATTATTCCTCAGGGTATGTCAATTTCGATTTCTAATCAATTTAGGATTCTTCTGACACTGCACAGATCCAACTTTGTTTTCTGGGACGGTCAGATCAAACTTAGATCCGTTTGACCAGTATACAGATGCCGAGATTTTCCAGGCCTTGCGCAGAGTTCATCTGCTCAAAGAAATTCCAACTCCAGGAGCTATATTGACTGCAGAGCAAGAAGCTAATACGTTTGCCAAGCTGAGCAATCCGATCGCTGAGGCAGGAGGAAATTTATCTCAAGGACAACGACAATTAATGTGCCTTGCGCGTTCGCTTCTGAAATCGCCGCGCGTGATCATTTTAGACGAGGCCACTGCATCGATTGACTATGAGACTGACACTCAAATTCAAGTTACTATCCGCGAGGAGTTCTCGCAGTCTACTATTTTGACTATTGCTCATCGTTTACGTTCGATTATTGATTACGACATGATTCTTGTGTTGGAGAGTGGAAAAGTGAAGGAATATAACGCGCCGCATATGCTCTTACAAGATAAGGACTCAACATTCAGATCTATGTGTGAGAGCAGTGGCGAGTTAGAGGCTTTGATGCAGCTTGCCGAAGAAGCCTACAAAAAGAAACTGACGATGTTGACTGATGATTCGCAATGAATATAACTATATGTTTATAAAATCCGTCTATTAAATACTAGGAATTCAAATACAGAGGTTGTTCTTCGTAAATTGTCTATAGATCTGCTACGCGGAGATCGCAGTGACGTCAGGCGCAACTTGGATCGAGCCGCATGCGGCGTCAGGGGGAGGCTCAGATGAGAAGCCCAAGAAATTGAGTTGCGCCTGAAGTTGATTTATTCTCTGCGTCGAGCTGTTCCATGGCCGATCCTTATAATTTCTCGAATGCCCCGGCTGGGAGCTACTCCGCTTCGTCAAACTACTCTTCTGGTTATCAGCAGCCTGACCCTCAGCATCAGCCGGATCAGTACCAATACTCGCAACAGCAACAGTACCAACACTTATCGTCGCATCCTAATTTACAGCAACAACACAGCAACTATTCACCAAATAGCTACTCATATTACCAGCCATACCCCATGTCGGATCCTTTAAACACTGTAGGTCTTCATAATGAGCTTTTCAGCCCATCGCTCTAACTTTGCACAGCCTCAGCAGCAATCGCAACCATTGCCTACTCAACCGGCAGGATACCAAACGGAGTATCAAAACTCAGTAACTCCTATTGCAGTAAGTACTGTTATATTTTATTTTTTGTATTTTGAATATTTACTTTTGTCAGAACTACGGCTCTGCTTCAAATGTCCCCCAGGGCAACGTTTTGCCGACTCTGGGAGCCGCAAATGCGAATGCGCCTGTATCAGTTGCTCCTGTAACCAGCGCCTCGTCTTTTTCCCCTTCTTTGACTTCTCATAACTCACAAACCCCACAAACCCCGGCAGGAATTGTTGTAGGGGCGATCACTGAGGACTTCACCCCTCCGGGTAAGTTCGGCGTGGTGGATATCGACACAGCGTATAGAGCGAGACCATCAAATGGCTTGTTTTTTGGTCCGTATTTACGATACGGAAATCTTGATTTACAGACTGCCACATGGTATGGGTCTGTGATGGTGGTAGTGGAATCCGAAACTGCCCCGTACTTACAATTGCATCCTTCTGCAAATGTTCAGCAGATCCGCACAGTTGAACCTATTCAAATTTATCAGTTCCAAAATTTCAGATTTTTCAGATATAATTTAGAGATTCAACAGCAACAAGGAACAAAAAGTACGCCATGGACATATGCAATCACTCACATGGGTACCTCGTTCACCTATGAGTTTTTTGTAGCTGGTGCTCAAGAAGTAGAATGGCGCTACATGGCGTTCTCATGTGCTGACTTCTCTCTCAGTGTGAGCGAAGAAGAGCGCCGTGAACTCGGCGGCGTTGGCTACCTATGGGGAGACACAATGGTGAAGCACCGACAACTAGGTGGTCTTCATGCCATGTTGGGTGGTGGAGATCAAATCTACGCAGACCGCATGTGGTCTGAAGTGGCTTCTTTGCAAGATTGGTTACATACAAAAGGGAAGCAAAACCGCAAAGATTACCAGTGGACACCTAGATTGGAAGCAGACATAAATCTCTCGTTCTTTTATTTCTACACAAATCATTTTGATCGCGTAGATGTTAGAGATTGTTTGGCGTCAATTCCTAATGTTTTTCAAATCGATGATCACGACATTTTTGATGGATTTGGATCGTATCCAGACTACATGCAGTTATCGAACTTATTTATCAACATTGGTCGCATTGCCTTTGATTTCTATTTGTTGTTCCAGCATCAAACTACTGCTTCTATTTTGCAGAAGAGCCCAGATCCACGTGATCTATTCACAGTTACCGGATTGGGTTGGCATTTCGTGAAGTACATGGGACCTGAGTGTGTCATTGTTGGACCAGACACTAGAGCTGAGCGCCAACAGCGTAGCATTATCGGAGAAGCTACACATCATGAGTTATTCCGTCGCATAGAAGCCCTGCCTCCGTCAGTCAAGCATGTGGTTATAATGTTGGCGGTACCTATCGTGTATCCTCGCCTGACAATGGTTGAGCATATTTTATCCGGTGTCCATCATACAAAACGGGCAATCAACGGCGCATGGAATATGTTAAGTAAGGGCGTGAGTAAGGTTGCATCAGCTGTCGGCGCCGAAAAGAGTACAAAATCTGGATTTGAAAGCGTGAAAAAGGCATTTGGTAAGAGCGGAATGATGAGCTCCATAGTCTCAGGATTTGGTGAAGTAGATTTGCTTGATGATCTAGCAGATCATTGGACTCATGAAAATCACGCATTAGAAAGAACTTTCTTTACGCGCAATTTACAGCGTATTGCTCGCGAGAAAGGTGTTCGCATCACTTTTATATCTGGTGATGTCCATTGCTGTGGAATTGGTAAATTCTACAATCCAGAAGATCCCACCAATTATCAATTGATGTACCAAGTTATATCTTCTGCAATTTCCAACGTGCCTCCTCCCAACGCTGTGATTCGATTACTGCATAACAAAGACAAACTGTACTTACCAGAAGTTAACGATTCGCATAGCGGAAAAACCGACACGAAAGAAGAAATGGTCGAATTTTTTGATGTCGATGTGGATGGATCGGAATTGGACTTACACAAACTTCTTGGTCGTCGCAACTACTCGATAGCGCAGGTCAAGAGCGACGGCACGATGACTTGGGACTTGTATGTGCAAAATGAGGGGAATCTTTATGGTCCAGAAGGCCGCTCGCATAAATACGGTCCCTTAATTATTCCTGCTCCTGTTCGATTTGGAGAAGCACAAATGGGATACAACGCGCCTAACATGATTCCTCAGCAGCAAGCGGCTCCGAATGGTATATATGGACCTGACGGTATAGCACAGAATATGCAAAGCATGAGCGTAAGTTAGATAGTTTGATAAGATACTTCCGCAAATTATTCAATTAGGTCAATTCCAGAGTCTACATCCTTAGCGTATAGAGCATCATAAGCTGTTTTTAGTAGATTTCGCATTAAAAAAACATTGCCCTAACCCGATATCTTTTGGTTCTTAATAGTACAAATTAGGTCATCGTGACGATCTCTCGATTTCTTTAATCTGTGTGAATAATGGATGGAAATTTGGAAAACACTACTTCTGTTAATCAGAAACCTGTAATTGTATACTGGTAAGCTAAGACAGAATTACTTTGCAATGTGCTGAAGGCTGATTCACTGTTTATCTAGGCTCGAACAATCTCGTGCTCAGCGGATACTATGGCTGTTGGAAGAGTTGAATGTACCTTATGAAGTTAAAACCTTCAAAAGAGACCCAAAGACAAAATTAGCAGATCCTGCTTTGAAAGAGATTCATCCTCGAGGCAAATCACCTGTGATTGACGATAATGGAGAAATTGTTGCAGAGTCTGGATTGATCATCGAGTACTTAATTGACAAGTATGGGAAAGAGTCGTCTTTGTATCCCAAATCTTCGAAGGACATGCTCAAAGTCAAGTACTATACACATTATTCAGAAGGTTCACTTCAGCCTGTTCTTCTTTTTTTGTTTATATCTAAGATGACAAAGAATGCACCTATGCCATTTTTTGTTCGTCCTATTGCGAGAAAGGTTGTTGATGGCATGAACAGCGCGTTTGCTGGTCCGGAAGCCAAAGCGCAGATGAAATTTCTAGAGAACGAACTCATCAAAAACGGATCTGGATATTTTGTGGGTGACACTTTAACAGGAGCTGACATTTCTTTGATTTTTTGTCTACAACAAGCGACATCCTTGGTCGGTATTAGCAAAGAGACATATCCCCACTTACAGAAATTTTTGGATGACATGTCGACAAGAGATGCTTTTATTAAAGCGCAGCAGAAGGTTGAGAGTTTAGGATTTACTCCTTCGACAAAACTATAATTTATGTATAATGGGTATTGGTGAATTTCATGACTGCGGCAAATTTGTTTATAATAATGAATGAGTATTCAATTAATGAGACGAATCACATTTGCTTGCTATTTTGTTACGTCTATACTGACGATTTGTAAAATTTGAAAACTAGTGTCTAAAATTATCCCGAAAGCTCTGTTGTTTCGTTTTATTTTGCTTTCTTTCCCTCGAATGCACGTACTCGGTCCTTTATCTTCATTAAAAGTAAATTCAAAATATTAAAAAACTAAAAAATGACAGCACAACCTATTTATTTTTTGTGAACGCTACATATTGACTAAATATATCAAGAACTCAATTTTTTCTAGAATTAAGTATTTGTTACTGATACTTAATTAGCGCTACTCTGATTCTCAAAAAAAATACAGGTTGAGTTTATAGGATAAATGCAAAAGACTTGGAAAAATAAAATAAAGTGTGATTTCTTACGATATGCATTACATTTTTTTGAATATTAGAGAGTTATTTTCATATAACACATTTCCCATATTTTGTGATATTTGGATTTTTACTTTAGCGTTTAAAGCACACTGATCATTTACAGCGTTGCGAATTTTACAAACAGCAAAACGAAAGATTAATAGTTACAGATATTAAAAAGAGCTAAAATCAGTGATGACAATCATCTACAAGCCACACATTATAACACGGTTTTATATCAGCGCTCTAATTAAATCGTAAAAATTTATTTGAAACAGTTTGTTTTTAGTAAGAATTAGTAGTATACTCTGTTGCTAAAATTGCTGATCATGATTAATAGCACAATGGTATCTTTCATTCTCAACTCTCGACAGCTTGAGATCCAAGACATTACCGGTTTCCTATTCTTTAATAGAGATATTTGGTTTAATTGTCATCGTCTTTCTATTAATAGAGCGTAGTCGGTTATATAGTTACTACATCGTGGTGTTTGGGCGCGGTTGCGGCACAAGTCTGAGTTGGTCAATCATTTCAAAGAAACCACCGTTCTGGTAGCAGGCTCATTTGAAGACGGTTTTGGATTAATCTTCGCAAATCGACTACGCTAGGGGCAGTCTTAGCAGCGAACATTCTTGCGGAAAGTTGGCAAAGGAGATCAGAAGTATTGCGTCCGGAAAGGGCACTCCCATGAGCACTTGAACATTTCAGTATCTTACAACTCTTAGCTAGCGAAAAGGTGGGCTAATGTGTACTCTAAAATGGGCAAGTGGGAATTCGACCCAGATTTGAGTTTCGGGTTGGTATCTAAGAAGATAATTTCCTCTGAGTCCACGTGCAAAATTGGCAACGAGAGAGAGCAAAAAGGCGCCCGATCTGAGTCTAACTTTCGAGTCCATTCGTCCGAAATGAGATCTGGAAAGGGGTAAACTTGTTCCACATGATTAGAACTCTTTCCTAATGAAGTCAGAAACAGAACGCGCTGAAAAGCGCCTTTTGCCTTGGGGATTCAGATGCGTCGGCCGGCCACACGGTTCTCTCAGCGCTGCGGTCGCGCGATGAGCACAAGCAGCTCGGCTGACTATCCGCGCATGTACCGCATCTTATCTCGAAAAGCGTTGTGATTTTGTCGGACAACAGTCAATGATCAGCTGGCTGGAAGAGATCCTTCTTTTTCCGAACCAGACCGTAAAACCTTCGCTCGCCAGACTCGGATGGAGTCCGTCGCACAGCTTCCAGCCGCACGGGCGCACGGACCATAGCCATAAAGAAGCACGTTGGCTTCTAAATGTGCTCCTCGGGTAGTTGAGGTTATAGGCCTAAATCGGCGGTACTGAAATTAGAGTTAGATGACTACGAAGTAAGTGCCCATTTTTTTTGCGGAGTTACGTTAACGTATCTAGATATCGCGTAGAATGTACGTTTAGATAATATGTTTTGTGACGTGATTTGCTGATCCGAAGACGCGCTGAAATCGCATCGACGCGATGGTTTCATTGAGTGGATCAAAGGCCTTCTAGCTGTGAGTCCAGTGCAGCAAGTTTATAACAAATCTAATCAAAAAAGGTACCGTTTGTGTTGCACTCTGAGCCTGCTGCGTACATGAATGAGGTCTGCTCATGGGAGGACGCGGCTGACACAGTACGTGAACAATACGCTGCTATCATGGCTGATCTAGAAGGCATGATTGCGGATCAAATCTTGAGAGATGCCAATGGCACTCCTGAGCTTGCAAAGATCCGGCACTTGGTCCCTAGTGTTGGAACATTTTTCACTAAATTGCCGTTGAAAGAGGCGTTTTATGTCCAAGATGCCAAAAGAGCAATATCACAACGACGGCTAGTGAGCCCCAGTTTCAACGATGTAAGATTGATCTTGAACACAGCACAGCTTATGAGTGTAGCTGGAAGCGATCATTCACTGAAACTTGTTACTCTTGATGGGGATGTGACTCTCTACGAAGATGGAAAGTCATTGACCAAGGATAGTAAGGTAGTGCCAGTGCTTCTTGAATTACTTATGAGGGATATAGCTGTAGGGATTGTTACTGCTGCCGGCTATTCGGATCCTTCTGGATCAAAGTACAAAGAGCGACTGGAAGGTATCATAGACGCTGTACATGAATCGACTGTACTATCTGATTGTCAAAAAAGGAAACTGTTGGTCATGGGCGGCGAGTCTAATTTTTTATTCAGATACTCTGTGACTGATGGAACGCTGGCGTTTGTTGATCAAGAAGAATGGATTCTTCCAGAGATGAAAGAATGGCTAGAAGAAGATATTCAGCTACTGCTGGATTTGGCTGAAGAGGTACTAACATCATGCCAAAAAGTGATGAAACTAAACGGGCAAGTTTTGCGAAAGGATAGAGCTGTTGGTAGGTTCATTAACTTTTGCTGTTTTCAGCTACTTACGTTTTTAGGAATTGTGCCATTGCCGAATAAAGGTATGATTCGCGAAGATTTGGAAGAAGTAGTGCTAGGTGCTCAACGTCGTCTGGAATCTTCCGCTATTGGACGAAAAATTCATTTTTGTGCATTCAATGGTGGCAGTGACGTCTGGGTCGACATTGGTGACAAAAGACTCGGAGTTTTAGCTCTTCAAAAATATTTAGGAGGAATTTCAGGAAAACAGACTTTGCATGTCGGGGATCAATTCGCATCAATTGGTGCTAATGACTTCAAAGCTCGCCTAGCAGCTTGTACTGCTTGGGTTGCTGATCCTAGTGAGACGGTTGATGCCTTGCAGGAGCTATGTGGCTACGTGGATGAAGCTAGAATAGCTTCTGCCTGATGCGGCATTAGAGTAATTTATCAGAAACTATTGTTACAAAGATGAAAGGAACGTATCTTGAAGATACCTTGAAAAAGCAAATCAATCAATAAGAGATATATTTGAATCATTTAAAGACGATCAGTTATGTTCGCCATTTGACTTGGAAACATATATTCTGATACTGACCGACTACTTTGAGATGGGAAATTAAGTCAAAACACACTCAGGAGCATCGGAACTAGGGTATTTTGCTTAATTGAATGCCGCCTAACTTGATTTGTGAATATTTCGCATATCTTGAAAGTGACTGCTAAACAAGACAAGCATCAAAGTGTTGCTATCACATATAAAGCATAAAAGACTGTAACCGGGCATCATACTTTGTATTAAAATGACTCTACACAGAACTTTGTCGACTGAAAGCAGAGATCGCACTTACTATTTAAGGACTGCGATTTTGCAAGTCGGTATTTTCTGATAATCAAAAACCCGACGACACGAAGGAAGCCGACGAGAAATGCGATGATGTGATAAGCTTGGCGTTCGTCACAGTAGACCGCGTAGATACGACTTAAGCCACTTCAATTTTCTGTTTTTGACCTATTCCTGTCAAGCAAATGCGCAGAAAAACAAAGGAAAAAGCAATGTCTAAAGAGGGGGATGTTGAATTATGATACGATTGATGCGTCCTAGTTATTCATGCCTGAATGTTTTAAACTTGGCCAGAAAAATAAGTATGACAAAAAATTCGACATGGTTGTTCGTAAAAGGCGTGTTGCAAAACGGTACCAGCATACCAATGCAAGGGATTCAGAATAGACAACGCTTAATGAAGAGAGTAACTTAGACGAGTAACGACAACGGCGACTTCTATTCTATCTAACCGATCCGATGAGCTAAGAGGTGGGCACAATGAAGTAGGAGCATCTGGCTAAAATTTAAACAAAACTAGTATGTTGATCATTTTCAACAAATTATCAGTAACGACAAAAAAAATGACTGGTTTTGCTTAAGGTAATTGCATAATGTGTAGAGAATGGCTTTTTAAAGCATCGGAAAGCCGAGATGACGAAAAGAGAATGGCTGGAGCCTAGTTAGTGCTGATACATATTCTCCCTGCTTGACATTTGATGTGTTCCAGCATCTTGGAGTTATTGATGCATCTCTTTTCTGAGCATTTTTATGCGTACGTAACTCTAAGGGAAGAAATCAACTTTGGTCAGTATTGCGTCGCATATCAGACCTATGAGAACAATGTGAGAGGGAAATAAACGGGATAATTTTGGTATAATCGATATGATATAGACCTTTGTGCTACTCATTCTTTTAATTAGTTTATTTACGAATTTGTCTCCACCGCCTTAACCAGACTATTGGATGTGTGTAACCAACGTTTTTGATCAAGATCCAGCCACGAGGACGCGCACAAACTTTAAATAAGTAAGTCTAGGGGACAGATGCGAAACGCAACAACTCCAAGGATGTAAAATGAAATTCTAAAGTTTCTTGTCCTAATGCGTATTTTCCCATATCCCGTATGTTTTTTATCCTTTTGTAGCAAGCGATAAATTGTCAAAGCATGTGTTTGTCATGTGTGAATGGTACGATAAAAAATCGTGAACTACTCAACAAACTATGCATATAATGCGTTCTGTCTTTTTCATCAATGCTGCGCTTTTTTCCAGACTTCTCCGGTACATGACATAATTCTCATCTTCAAAAGAAGAACACATCGGATATTTGACATATTTTTTGAAGCCGAAGCTGGAATAGGCCTAATCCGTCAAGATAATCAAGTCGAAGACCTATCTTGTCATTCGTCTATGCAGCGTTCGGATCGTTCTCGTCAGATGGGTCTAAAGACGATAAATACATATAACAGAACATAATAATATCGGATTAATATCGGATTAATATCTGTGCTGTTTAAAAAAGGGATTATCTGTCATATATAAATTGATTAGCGCTAGTTTAGAGAATGAAATCTAAATGAGATTATTTCTGGGCCTTTGAGCTGCCAGATCGTAGGGTTTCCTTGCCCAGCTCATTAATGTTAGTATAAAGGCAGATCGGCCAGCGGGAAAATTAAATACAAGAGCTTTTCTTCTATCAATAATGTAAACAACGATTTCGAAACTGTCGCCAAACTAATCAAGTAAGATCAAATACTGTTTCCGTAAAAGCAACTTTTATCTGGTTCCTTCGCACGGTCGCGTATGAATAAAACCGCATAATACTCATACTCATCTTCTCCGAACGCATAGAGAAACGCGTGGCTTAGCTACCAATCAACCGATCCCCGGACCGCAGATCGCTTCATCATGTGACGACACTTCCATACTAAAGTTCGTTGCCGTGCGTCGACTTCTGCGCTAACCCCAAAGCTTTTGTTAATTGAGTTTCGATAAAAGTCTGAACGTTTAAGGTTTTTATAGTATCTTGTTCTCGGGACGTTGGAACAGTTTTCTTGTCGTCTTTTTTGTCGTCTTTCTGTCGTTTGTTTCTGTTTGTTTGTTTGGGTACGAGTGCTGAATATACATATCGTGATGTTTATTATTTATACTTTTTGTATTAGTTCATAAAGACCGTTGGGAGCATGTTAAAAACATGAATAATGCAACAAAAACGAATTGGCAGATACCATAAAAGGAAAAAACGCAGGACAATTGTTAATCGACGCTAATTACTTTATTTTTATTTTTTTGAATCAGCTTCATTCCAGATCAAGTTTTCTCGTTACAGTTAGCGATCGCGAGTTCTCCTTTGTGCACTAGTTTAGGCCACTTGTTGTACTCTTTTTTTTTTCTCTTGGAACTTGATCGGTTACTGTTAGTGAATAATAGCAGAAGCGAGCTACCCTTTTTTGTTTTTGGAGGAATCTGCATTTAGCGTTGCGACTATGTGATACTGCCGGATACCTACTCAAACTAAATGATCCAGTCAAATGACTGAAGAGCATTATTTTTATTACACTGATAGCATCTGATACGGTATACGATTTGCCCAATCTACTGAGTTGTAAAAAGACGGATTATTTTTGATGCATTGGTTGTGTATAGCACTGAATAATTTAAGCTTATGGATCGTTTAAAATATATTATTGAATAATTTCAATAACGAAACATAGGGCGTAAATGACATGTCATGTCATGTCCTAAAGGCACTAACCATACTTAGTCTTTACTCGTTACGTGCTCCAAATGCGAGGTAAAAGCAGCTTGTTATCAAGATAACTAACTACATCCTAACTAGTTGTCTCACTCTACTTGTTCAGCAATTTATGTCACTACTCAAAACGGATATATCAACTGCTGGAATTTTTCTCATTTTCTCTTACGGCGTATCATTCCCAGCAATTTTCAACTTAATTTGTGTTAGTAATTACTTTGTTACGGTTGATAACTTCCTGTACATGTCATGCTGATGAATCTGTTAAGCATGTGAATCGCTTAAAGATAAAACTAAATAAAAATTAACATTAAAACTTACGACGCAAATGTTATTATTCCCATACATACCACAGCAAGTAAAGTACTTCAATACAATATAAAGATACCCTTTTGCTTTTAGCTTTTGTTATTCGACAACTTCAAGTAGCTGACTCACGCCACTTGTTCACATATATTTTTTTGTCGTCTTTTGTCGTTACTAAAAGTGGAAATAACAGAGTAAAAACTCTCATTCTTGCTACGCGTATCATTCCAAAATTCTAAAAAAAAAAATACTTTGAGCCGTAGAATTGGCATGGCAAAGATTCCTTTCGTTTCGCTGATTAATAATTTTAATGAGTACTTGCAAAGAATGAATGTCGATTCTAAAATTCACGACATTCCAACATAACCTTACAAAAGTACACTGAGCTGTAGAACAGTAAAGCAAGATACAACTTGCTTTTTTAACTAATAATATTCACAAACAGTATACTTCTGTTTAAGTACTAGTCCAAGAAATCAAGTCGACGTTCCAAATACTTGGTTTCTGATTAATTTACATTCCAACAAGACTATTATTACAAATGTACTTTGAGCCGTAGAACAGCAAAACAATACAAATCTCGCTTTGTGTAAATCAAGAGTTTTAGCAACGGTTTTAATTTTGTTTGAATATTAGTCTTAGTATAATTCCAAAAGATACAAGTCGAATAAAGGTCTAATAAAAATGACTATTATACAAAAGTACTCTGTGCTGGAGACAGCTATGCAAGACACATTTGCTTCGGTAATCTATAATACTAACAGCCGTTTAACATCATTCAATACTTTCAAAATATAAAACTCATAATAAACATACAATCCAACACATCTAATATACACCTCGCCATGAACAACTCAAGAAGTATTCTTCGCTTCGTTAATTAACGACTCAAGTAAGCGTTTCATTCCCCCTAGTAAATCATTCGCATCACTATTCAGCGCGGAGAAAATTGGCTCTAAAATTTCTGATTTAGGTTGTCCTGAAGAAGAAGCGTTGGAATATGTCGTTCTTGAACCTAATGGGTTTGGAATTGATCTTCTTTGAATGAGGTTTTTGCGGTGGAGTTTGCAGAGAAGTAAGTGTAAAGCTGAGCAAATTAACTCTGCTAGTAGTGAATCTTGTTTGTTTGAAGATATAGGAGTTGTCGATTGTGGCATTAATTTAAGCGAGATAGTGACAGAATCAAGCGGCAT
>JAJLWK010000063.1:0-35002 GCA_030570675.1 Myxozyma neglecta | reverse complement strand
TATCATTTAGAGTAAAATCGGTACAACACCCACATGTAAAGTTTGTCGCAATCAAAACAAACACGACGCGTCGCCGACTAATCCTCCTACATCAACAAAAACACACACAATGCAAAGACCCTCGCTAGTACCATCAGGTTCGAATTTCCATGCACGTGCATCAATAGAACCGACGTCGCTTAAGCCTCGACAGATGTCTCATCTTCACTCGCAACTCGCTCAGCTTCAAGCGAATTTAAGTGATTTGGAGAGTTTATTGCGCGTCACGGCAGTTCAAGCTGAATATATGAAGCGACTAGGCGGATTACAGGGCTCTCTGTACGTTAGAAATGTCTGTGACTGATAGCCGCCACTGATTGTTTATACAGATTTATGGCTTCTGCAAAGGTCTTTGAGCGCGATGCGATGGCTGCTAATGCCGACGCCTCAACCGCAGCAAACCCTGATGCAAACACAAGCACGACTGAAAACAGCTCTACGAGTTTATAAGTGCAATAATCAGAATCAACATCACCAAGGAGCGGCAAGGCGTTTACGGATACGTTTCTATTTAATTTTTTGAAATTTTTATTAATCAATCAATATCATGATTGTACTCATCAATTAGTAACCTTGTAAAACACCGCAAAAATACCTGACTAAAAGAAGAACAAATGCCAAATAGATAAAGAGAAAAAAAAATCACTTGGCGCAGTCTGAAATTGATAAAAGAAATAATAAATGACAGCACCAAAATCGAAAGCAACTACCGACAACCCATTTTTGTCCGAATCTCAACTAATAGGAAAGATTTAATTGAAAAGGAAGCCACGGACGTAGTTAAAGACAGAAAACTCGGGAAGCTTGGCACCTCGGGTCTCGGCCTCAGTCTCAGACTCAGTAGCGACCTTTTTGCCGTGACACTTGGGCTTCAACTTCTGGCAGCGATGAACGCTGTCACGAACAAGTTCAGCAACCTCGTGTGCCTCAAGATCCTGCTCATGCTCAGCGACAGCAAATGCATCATAGAGACAGGACTTGTAGCGGGCGTCAGCCTCGGAAATGCGACGATCTCCACGCATGCCTTGCTTCCGGTGAGGGCGCTCACCAAGCTCGAAAGTAGATTCGGAAGCAGTAGAAATTCTGTGGCTCTCAAAAGTCTTTTCCTCAGACTCAGAATCCTCATCGTCTTCGTCATGATGATGAGGAGGGAACTTGGGGAACTTGTGCTTGAGCGTCACGTTTTGGTACATATCAACAGGGATGTCACCAATGTAAGCAACGTTGCCAAATCCTCCGAGCCAGTAAATGTTCTCAGGAGTGAAAGTCATGAAAGCAGTGTTGTGAACTTTGTTGCCTGGAAGCCAGGCTTTTGCGTCAGGATGACGATGAAGGAAGCAGAGCTCAACCTTCTTAATCTCTTCAGGATCCTCAATAAAAGTCATGTTTCCAGTAAGAGAAACTCGAGGTTCAGAAGCGGGAGAGACAGAAAAGAAACGAGGAGTGTACTTGATGGAGAAAGTGACAGGAGAACCCGCAAGCCAGTTCTTGTAGTTGGAGCCGATCTGGACCATGAGCAGAGTGAGCGATCCATCGTCGCTGCAGTCGGCGTAGTACTCCATTAATCCCAGAGGAGCTCCACTTAAGGGACCAGATTGATGAACAGTGATCATATCTCCAAGGGACTCAGACTTGATAAGCTTGCGTGCTTGAACAGCAGCTTCGTCGACAGTGGGACGCGCAGCAGCACTGACATCCTTCAAAAGATTAGCAGATGCAGCACCGGCGAGCGCAGCAATAAATAAAGCGCTAAATTTCATTATATTTCGGGTAGTAAAGAGAGAGAAGATGAAATAGGGAGTGTAAAGGTAACAAAAGAGAGGAAGAAGGGGAGAAGACTGGTTGAAATGCACTTTAGTTGGCGGAGCGGCGCAGATGAATCCAGGCCCGCCGCGGCCACTGAGACTGTCACCTGTTCTTTCTTGTTTATGTCCAGTTTCTGCATGTTAACTGACTTGGCGGAAAGTCTGCATTGATTATTCTCTACTGTTTATGACAACTTGTTGATAATGAGTGGTTAATACCCTAAAACTGTGCAAAAGAAGACTTGGAGTGAGCACGATCCCTATTCCCTTCTGCTGAGTATAGTCTGCTGTTTTAATACTCTTTTGCTATCTAATACCATACCACTTGATATACATTTCTGCATTCAAACGTATATCTGCTTTTTTACCTTGTTTCTTTTGTACTAGACCACATATACATCTACTTGCGCCAATAAACTAGTTAGGGACACAAATCACGCATGTCTTGGGCAAAACCTTACTGTACCTGATTCGCATTAGGGTTTTCGTCAAAATAGGTATGTCACGTGCATGAGTCACTTTAATTCAATGGCTGGTAAGTCTGCCAATTCATTACAATAAAGTGCTTTAATGATTGTTCCACGGGCCTCTTCTGTTCGTGGATTGTCACGGGTGTCGCTTTTGCGACCAATTGTGCGTTCTCTGCACAACTTTCCTGCAAAGATCGAGGTTGACGAAGAAGTTCGGGAAGCCGTGAAAGCTAATAAGCCCGTTGTTGCGCTTGAATCCACAATTCTTACGCATGGTATTCCCTTTCCCCACAATCTTGCACTCGCCCATGATTTGAATAAAATTGTCCGCGAAGAAGGTGCCGTTCCTGCTACTATCGCTCTTATCAAAGGAAGACCGGTGGTCGGTGCGTCTGATGCTGAGTTAGAGTATTTGTGCACTCCACTTCCGGCGGATGCCGAGAAGTTCATCAAGATCTCGCGTCGCGATATTGCTTATGCCGTTGCTCATGGCGTCACCGGAGGTACCACTATCGCGGGTACTATGATCCTTTCGCATTTGGCAGGCATTCGTGTGTTTGCAACCGGTGGTTTAGGTGGTGTGCACCGTGGGTCCGAGCAGACGCTTGATGTCTCTGCCGACCTCGAAGAACTTGGACGCACGCCTGTCGCTGTCGTGAGCGCTGGTGCTAAGGCAATTCTTGATCTTGCTAGAACGTTTGAGTATCTTGAAACTAAGGGTGTGCATGTCTCTACATACGGAGAGAAGGGTGTCAACATCCCTGCTTTTTACTCGCGTGACTCGGGTATTAAGAGTCCCTTCAACTGGGCTACTCCTGAAGAAGCAGCTGCCGTTATTCACGCCAACTCTTTATTGGAGCTTCAGTCCGGTATGCTATTCTGCGTTCCTCCCCCGCATGAGTTTGCTATCCCCGCTGAGGAAATTGATGCTGCGATTGATGAGGCCGTTGTCCAAGCGAACGAGGCACAGATCAAGGGCAAAGATATCACCCCATTTTTACTTGACCGTATTTTGAAGATTACGGACGGAAAGAGTTTAACTTCAAATATTGGATTTGTGAAGAACAATATTCGAATGGGCGCAAAGATCGCTGTTGCTCTTGCGAAACATGAAAATGAGGTTCGTGCCTGATTTGCTCTATTTGTTTTTGATATTCTATGTTTAATGTATTTGCGTTTGTTATATGGGGGCATATAAAGAGGGGTGCGGGGGATTCGTTATGTTGTATATAGAATAATATATTAAACAATCATGCGTATAGACTTTCTCCATCCAGTCGAATGTGTCGAAACCACCCTCTCCGTCAAATCACCCTGCACCAGTGTCTACTCCGCCTAAAGCAGTTGCTTCTACGACAACGAATGTTCCATCGTGTCTAGTTGTAGGCGCAGTGGCAGTCGACATTACTTGCGACCTGCCGTACGCTTCTCTTGCTACTCCTACAACATATCATCATACCTCAAATCCCGGCGCTATTCACCGTACCCCGGGAGGTGTTGGTTTCAATGTTTGTTTATCAGCAGCATATGCCTCTAAAGTCCCGTCTTCATTCCGAATGGTATCAGCAGTTGGACCTGACGCAAGAGATATCTATGCATCACTGGGTATTGACAAAAACAGCGCACCCGACATGTCTGGAGTGCTGGTTGATTCCAACGGACGGACAGCGCAATACATTGCAATGCATGATCAGCATGGCGGATTGATTCTAGCCTGCGCTGATATGTCGTTAGTTGAGCGTCTCGACCCCGGACACATTCGCACTGAGTTCTCCAAAGTTCCCAAAGATGATCTGAAATATGTTGCAGTAGACGCTAACTTGGATCCTGAACCTTTGTCAACTGCCATTTCATGTGCAGCAGAATACGGCGCTAAAGTACTTTTAGAGCCTACTGCTGTCATTAAAGCCCAGACTGTACTTGATTTGATTATCCAAGGCACGATTGCGGGCAAATTGACCTCTCTGGTGTCACCATTAGGCAATTCAAGAAAGAACAAGTACGGGCAGATACCTGGATCAATTGATGTTTTAACGCCAAATAATATTGAGCTTTCAGCTTTATTCCAACATGCTAGAAACAATGAGCTTTTTGAAGTTCCAGGGTGGTTTGAGGTTATTGAATCTTTAGGAACTACACTGGAGTTTCGTGATGCTATATCAAACTTTACAAAATCTTGCATTGTACCAATTCCAACAATGAAAGCCGAGCTTGAATCTGAATTAGTCACAAACCGTGGAGTCATCCAACAAGCTATTCAGTTGCTTCCTTTTATTCCTAACTTGTTCATCAAACTGGGTAAACTGGGAGTTATCTCTGCACATATTTTGACAAATCCCAATCTTGATAAAATGATCTCGACACTTTCATCATCGGCGAAATCGCTTTACAATAATAAATTAATCACAGACTCAGGACTACTCATTTGGAATAACTTTGAAACCAAAAGATCTATTTTACTCAAGTACTATCAGCCTACGATTGTTAATGAAAAAGAAATTGTCAGCGTAACAGGTGCTGGGGATTCTTTCGCTGGCGTTCTTTTGTCTGAATTAGTGAATTACGAAAAAAGCTCAAGGGAATCGGGTATCGAAAACGTTTTTGAAAACATTGAGGAGCTGGACAGAATTGTGTATAGATCTCAAAGTGCGTCTGTTCTCACCTTGAAGAGTCGATATGCTATCAGTCCCGAAATTCGAAACTTGCCTTAATTTATTCAAGGGTATTAGATTGTTAATCTGTAAATAATAAAAGCTGCATAATGAAATAATAATGGTTTCTTGTTCATATCGGAAAAGCTAATAAGATGGTATATCTATTTTAAACAGAAGAGTAGGTGAATTTTATGAGCTTTTCATCTGAATTTTCCGCCACGTCCTCCTTTCAGGTATTTCACTTTGTAAGTGCAGCGATAGCTTATCTACACTGCCATATCTTTGATTGCTAAGACCTCAGAATAGAATTTCTTAGTGGTCAAAGATTGCTCTAAACTGTCCAAATGCAGCTTGTGGTAATGCTGGTGCTCTTCTCAGAAGGAGCATTGATACATAAACGATTGACTTTTATTGGTTTAATTATCATGCGTATTAATGGGTGAAGAAATTAAATATTCCTAATATTGGGGGGAGGGGGGGTTGTCGATCAATTGTTAAATATCAGGATATGATGCAATATAAAAAAATTAACATCGAAAAAAATGTAAATTAAGACAAATTCTGGAAATCGAAAATCACATATACTAGTTGCAATCTAAACGCAATTTGCAATTTAAACGATACGACGAAAGCAAATAGAACTCTCCAAGCTTAATTATTATCCCCGGGCCTACTTAGATTAACTGGTATAATGATGTCAGTAATGTAGAGGAGAGGTCTGGTACCAGTCAAGAGAGTTAGCTGTAAATGAACATCAGACCACTACAATCTTCCATATGAACGGCTACAGCAGGCATTAATTATCACACGACATGATTACATTTCTCACTGAAAGGAGAAGTGCAGAATCTTTGAATAATATCAATAAAAGTCAACAATTAGGTTCAACCAATTTGAACCACGTGAGCTACTAGCATTTCATTTCTGATTTCGTCCTCTATTGTTTCTGTTTCTTACACTTGAAACGAATAAAAATAAGAAAAACCAATCAAAAACTGAATTAATATATTCAGCCAATCATTAGAAAGAAGCACTTTATGTATATTCTCCAGTGAATTAGAGTAGATTCGTGTTTAGATTAGTAGTTCAGTCATCCGACAATCGGCTTTGAAAACGGAAGCTTCGCTCTCAAGAAAATCACCTGGTTTTTACCAGCGATATTAAAACTCAGATTCCCCGAATCTCTTCCAACGGTTTTTACCTCTCGTTTTCTAGAAAACAAGAGCATTATTCGAGAAGGTTTTCTTTCGCTGCCGTCTGCGTTGATCGATACCAGCGTTGCGTTGGTCCAAGTTGCCAAAACATCATGATCGTCACCGATCATAGCAGAGCCTGTAGTTTAATTTTTTCCCTATTGTCTACATTTTCAATAGCCAACTCCAAAACAATTACAGCATATATTGCGAAATATGTTAATGGTTCGATTTATAATGTACAAAAAATAACTAACGTTGACTAAACCGACCCATCTTCAACTTACGCTCATCTCAATCTCCAACTCAATTTAATCCAATTCGATTCAATTCAAACGCCTAAACAAACTGACTTCATACTCAATACGCCTTATCCAGACCAAAAAAAGGACAATTAAAACTATAAAAACACAGACATGCTGCGCTCTCTCCTCCCGCATCCACTCCATACTGCGAGATAAAAAAAGAAAAAGTGCAGAACGAGATCCAACATGCTTATGAAACGAAATAAATCCATAAAATGCAAAATAAAAAAAAACAAAAGTCATGAAAAAGCACGATTTCTACTTCTCGCCTTCGGAGTCAATCTTCATTGAACTACGTTTCGCAGCTGTAATTAGTTTGCGAACTTGCCAAACAAGTACGCTTTCATAACATATCACAAACTGGCGTAAAGATTGAACCATTGACAGTCGCTGTGTACGTAAATCATGTACAATATCAGCAATCAAATCAGAAGATTTTCCAGATGAGTCAGTCTGAACGCGAGACATAATATCAATCGCAGCATCAACAGTGCAGAACGTTCCGGTGCGTCCACATCCAGCGCTACAGTGCACAACAACTGGACGTTTAGATTCGCGACCTGATTCTAGAGCAGCTCCTCCATTGTAGGAAGTAGTGATGTCACTTAAAGCAACAAGATCAGTAGGATCCGCAGGAGCACCAAGATCTGGCCATGAGACGTATTGGATATGAACAACTTGTCTCTCGCAAGAATCGCGATTAACAGCAAACTTGCGCACACGAACCTGTGTACCAGTCTTTTCACTCAATAAAACGTCAGATTCGCTGATAAGTGAAAGAGCAATATCACCATATCGCGTATCCTTCCAATACGAATGACACTTGACTTGACCACCTTCGGTGATTGGTGTAAGCATTAAAATCACACGAACATCTTGATCCCAAACAACAGACCAAAAGTCTGCAACAGTATCAGGAAGAGGGCCTTGAGTGGCAATGTAACGTTTGATGCTCCCACGCGGTGAAATAAAAGAGGCATTAATATAATCGCATGTGCCAGGAGCACATGATAACTTGACGCGTGTATGGTCATAAGGGAAAATATTATTGTACCTGTTTTTTGTACCGCGCTCCAAAGCCGCAGAAATTGAAAAGGGCACGTCTTGCTTGGGAGGTTCAGGTTGAGGACTAAAGGAAAAGGTTTTTTGAATGCGGCAGGGCTTTGAAATAGCGCACGCAGCAGAAAATGCACGTTCCAAGCGACCCTTTTCGGCCTCTTCTATTTCGAGAAACTTGTCTGCCACAAGCTTCGGCCCATCAACTGTGCACGCGACATTTCGCAACCAATGAGGAAGTAAAGAAATTTTTGTTGGAGTGCAGTCTGGTGGGAGGCGAATAGGAATTGGGTCGCCTACACCGCCAAGAAGATCCATGTTTTGACGGATGTTTGAGAAAAATGGATTGACGGGCTTGCACAGAGCAATAGAAGGCATTCTAAGACCAGAAAGAATAGGCATGCGCGACTTCAAACCGCACGATGACGATGCCGAGGCTACCGACTTGTTGGCATTCCCGGGAGCAGCCTCACCATGAACAACAAACTCCTTGAATTGCGACCCGAACTCACAAAACCCACCTGTAAAATTAGCCACGACTTCTAGTCATAATAATCAAGCATAATTACCTCGTAAGTAGTAGACGCTTCCATCGAAAGATGGGTCAACGGCAAACTTGCGCGCCGCTTGAAAGATGGCTGCACTAGCAACAAGAACGGTTGACGCGCTATCGTAGACCACAACGTTCCTTTTCTTTCTCCAATCACCCAGCGATGATCGTTGTTCCTCTGATAAAGATTCAATAATTCGATCAACAGAAAAAGCAGGACGCTTGAGCAACGTAGATGGTACGCTGAGGTGTACTGCAGAGCGGACACGTGCCTCTGAAAACTGAGCGAACGGTCGCACGTCGAGCACAAGTAACAAATCGGGAGCAGAAGCCAGTAACAACGCCAGCTCACGCGCACAAAGTGGCATTATCTTCTCAGCCTCCGAGGAAGCTGCAGGCTGCGGCGAAACACGCACAGTAGCGTAAGCAGAAGACGCTCGTCGCACGAGGGTGGGCAGCACATCGACGCTGTCATTCATGGTCGCTGAGTCGTCTCGGTCGTCTATACTCTTCTGAAAGTCATCAAGCGTGCTTTCGGAGCCTGCAAAAGAGAGAAGAGAGTCTGGTGGTGTTGGTTGAGGTGCGAGGTCGAAGAAAGAGTCGCGATTGCTCGCGAGTTCCGTCGCGGGAGTGGGCAGTGGCTGCGGTGCGCGAAACTGCTCCACGAACGCCATTAAGCCAAATATAAACAAAAAACAAGCGATTGCAAAACAAACAAAAGAAGAAGTGAAACAGAAAGAATCGTAGCTGGAATGGACAAGACAAGTTAGGATACGCTATCTAACAATAGCCAGCGGTCGGCGAGGATGAGAAGACGCTACTTATTTAGACCCCGAGAGCGTTCGCGTGGCGGTAGTGCGGCTGTGGCATAAGCACGTATGTGTTTAGCGCACCGCCAAATGACGCAGCCGAACGCGGATGTCGTCATTGTCTCGAAGCGGAGAACAAAAAAGCTTCGTCGTCGGAATTCTCTCGTGGCGGCGAGGGTTTAATATTGATATACCGTCTCTTATAAGCAGAACAGCGTGTTTTTTCTCTTTTTATTATACAGAAAGCGTACCGTTCAATCGTGTAGAAGGCTATCTGGTCTTTCTAGGCTCCAAATACCGGTTCAAATTGCTAGGTTTTGAGCTGCCAACAGAGTTTTAAATTGTTAGCAGTTTCTTTCCCGTCTGCGTTGGCAAAAATCAATATTTAGCTTTTCGAAGATTGCGAAATCGGTCCAGATTACTTCTTTTTTTCTTATTCGCCCTTATCTTTCTTTCGACGACATTTTTTACTTTATCTACAATAGCCGTCACTTCTAAGTTAATATGTAAATTGTATAGTATTTTGTGTCGTTGACGCCGTGTGACTGATTTCCCCGATAGCAGATCGGGAAACCTGCTTAGAGAACTGTCTCCATTCGAGTAAGGTGACCGTAGACCCTGCACCGTGCACAAACACAGCTCGTTAGCATTCAATCCAATAGCACAATCTCTGCTTCTTATCTCGCTGTCTTTAGTTTCTTTGCCGTTTCCCGTTGTGCCATTTAACGAAGAAAAGCAAAAAATAGACCGAACATGTAAAAATAGTGAAAAAAAAATCACCAGACGCGCACGACCATTCGCATTCGCCTACCAACAGTTGGATAAATAACCAAGCACTGTAATACGGCAGAACCTTTCAAATGATAGATATCCCCAAAAGAGTGCACGCAACAAAAAAACTTTGCAAACAAGCCCCTTTTTTCGGTACTAAGCCACTCATTTCTTTTTCTTCGCTTCGAATTCTTGCGCCATTTCTTTTCTTTTTCGCCTTGCTTTTTTGAAATTTCGCTGCTTTCTTCTTTTTCCAAAAAAGCAAAGTGTCAATTTCTTACCTGTCATTCGGCACTCTCACAATTCAGGAAACAGTAAACAAAATCAAAAACGAAAAACGAAAAAAAAAGCAGAGAAAAGAAACAGAAATTTTGAAATCAATAGGGACGAAAACTCACTCTCTCGGGATTCGGTACTGAATCATACCTGCGTACACCATGCAATTCTTCGCTCGAACACGTAACTCACCAATTTTCTAATCGCAAAAAAAAAATTTAAATGTTAGCGCACCCATCTAACAATTTTATCATACCACTTCACGTAGACGACAACTTCCAGAAATGTAAACTCACTTTGCTTCGTGTACTGTCTCCAAATGCACTTCCGTCCATCTCGCGAGTAATTCGTACACAGCATTCCATAGCCATCACGAGCAGCATCGGCACATTCCGCGCGACATTCTCATCCAGTTCTCCAAACCTTTGTGCCCGTCGCCGAATAGCTCCTGTATCGCTCTCAACTTCAAGCGGGAGCACCTTCATCGCACTGACCTCTTCTAAACAAGTCTCCCACTGTCCCCGCTCGTAGGCTCGTCGGGCGTCCATTACCCGTAAAAGCATCCCACTCGCTTCCCGATTCCGACTGCTCAGTCGGCGGACTATCTCTCCGTTACTTTCGTACACACCAATAACCTCTCGCGCCAATACCACTGCACTTTCTTTTCCAGCGAGCGATAAACTAACTCCTTGCACCGCCTCCTCAGCGCCTCCCATCTCCGCCGCAGCAAGCGACTCGCCAAGCGTCTTGTTTATAATTACAAGAACTCGATCGTACTCTTCACTCAAATGATATAGCAAAATAGCATCAGTAGCGCGTCCATCTTGCTCGGCTTGTTCTGCCGCTTGTTCCGTGATTGTTTTCAAAAACTCTTTTTCATCGCGAATCTTAATGAGACCCATTTTTTGCTCAATGATTCCAGGCTCGCGCGCCCCATCTGCGCGAATATCTCCTAGCAACAATGCAAACTCTCTAGTCTCCAAAACCATTTCGCGCACCGCCTCGTGGCAAAGCGAGAGATACTCCCCATCTTTGCCTAAATCGCCGTTCAGGCATAACAATGCAAGATAGTCAAACGCAACTCCAGCGTCAGTTCGTCGGAAATCCCGAGTATAGTAGCCAATCAGTCTTGCGAAATTGATTTCTGGTCGCGACCCGTTCTTGCCGCTCATAACAAGTAAGTCTGCTTCATCATCAAACGACGGTCGTAAAAGTCCGTAATAGGAAAGACCAATCGCAAAATGAACCGCATCAACTGGCTGTACTTTATATACGTAGTGCACAGCTCGTTCATACTGTCCACTCAATAACAAAATCTGGAAATAAACCAAAGGATTTGTTCCTCGCGAATTGAAATGCCGTGATCCTAAATGCACAAGCATATTCTGTAAATCTGCAAGCGTGTACTTCTCTCCTGCAAAAGGCCCGCCAAAGACATCACCAGCCGACACGACACTGTCTCGAACAAGCATTAACTGTGCCCACATCCAATCTTCAGTCACCCTCAACACTTCAGGAATATGCTTTCTGCTCAATTCGCAACGGCCGAGAAGCTTATACAAAGAGTACTTGAACGGGTCATCAGATTTCGCGTCGTAATTCCGAATGTGGTGCTTAAAATCCGCTTCAAGGCGTTCGCCGAGTTCTCGCGGGAGTTGTCCATCTTCTGATCTCGCATATGCCCTAATATATGAAGGGAAAGCTCGCTCAATTTTCTGAAAATAGTTTTCATTCTCAATCGTGTACTCTACCGCTTCAATTACATGTCCAGATCGAATCAAATAGTAAAGCAATGCCCAAACTGGTACGTTATTCACGATCTAGTCACGTTAGTCCTGTCTCTCCAAAATATCAGTTGATTACCTCAAGATTTGACGCAACCCATTGTCCATTCTTTGCAAATCTCAATTTCACATATGCAAGAATCTTGTTTACCACCGACGGAATTCCACCTAATTCGGCTTCAAGAGGATATTTCGCAATATCACTTTCCACGGTTTCAAAAAATTGTCTCTCAAGAAACTGTCTTGAGCTTTTTGTAATCATTTGCTTCATCTTCACGTCCTCAGTTGTTCCTTCGTTACTTTTACAGTACATTTTTGCAAAAACACGTTCAGACGCGTCAGCGGGAACCAGTCCATCTAGAATTGACCATGAGTCGCGTAGTTGCAGAGATCGAGAATCAGAACCAAGTCCTGCGACGACATCTCTAAATGCACGTAAAAGTGGGTAAGTATGCTTTGCAAGCCTGTAATCGTTCAATTCGTGTACAACGCGCGCATATCGAACTTGACGAGTTTGTATAGCAATTCCGATTGCGGACGAGGATCCTTGTGGTGAATCAACTCCACCGACATCAGGAAAATCAAGGGATCCAGAAACGGGTCCCAGAACACTTCTGCCCACTGAAGCTTTCTTCCAGCCTGCTGCTCCATTAGATCCTGCGGGTGTTGCCGCAGCGACAGCTGCTGCCTTTGAAGTCGCGGGTAAAGTTGCAGAATTGATGGCGGCGTTATTGCTAGAAGCTTCGGTCGATATACCCAGTTCGCTAGCAAGCTTTGCAGCGGTACCTCGAGGCACGAGTCCAAAGTGTTCGCAGACAAGCAATTTTTCGTAATTCCAATCGATTCGGATATTTGCTGCTACAAACTGATCAAATTTCCAATTTGTTTGTCGTACAGAATCTTCAATAGACGCAACTATATTTTCTTCCCGTTTTTGTCTTAAATACGAAATGATATCAGTGTCGACTGCACCTGAGTTGCCAATCATGCCATTGCCAGAAGAAGAAGCTCCGCTTCCTCGAGCCTCCAATACCGTACGGAAGCTAACAGTTTCTAAATCCTGTGCAATATCTTCCGCATTGATTCCTGATGCAGCAAGTAGATAATGCGCTTTTGTATCACCGTCTGCAGACGTAGGAGCACGTTCTCGAAGTGCTCTTGCATGCCGAGCAATTTCACTGATTCCAAGTTGGATAGCACCTAAACCTGTCGCATTTCGTGGAAGAGATTTAGTATTTTCCAACAGCTGATCAAGAAGAGAAGCTGCGGGTGGCAATAACGCTGTTGTTATTGTTGAACTAGCTGTCGGTGCTGCTGCTGTTGCCGTCGCTGATGATCCAGCTTGCGACGGAGCTGCGACTGTTGTCATTGTCTAATGCAAACAGACTGAAAAATGTCCTTAATTAATCTTTCTTTCAAATAGATCCAACAGAAATATCTCAGAATTAAACGATAAATCAAAAGTCAATGATATTAGTAGATCAAAAAGTACCTCGAATTTTAGTTTCTAACTCCCACGCGTTTCTGTTGATTTTTCAATATTTTGAGTTCAAGCTTAGACAATAAAACCTTATTCTGCGACTCCGGCCTAGTTTGTCTTATTTCTTCATTTTTGGGATTTAGTATTTTTCTTATGAAAACCTCTCTTCATTATGCATAAAATCAACTTCTAGTGTGCTGCTATGACTAAAAATACAAGAGTTACTTAATTTGAGATTTTCGCTCTCAAAGCTAGAATAGTTACCACTAAAACTCAAATTTGCAACTGAAAACAGTTGAAGGATTGAAGAAAGCACTTAGCGACTGCTCCTAACTATGAAACAAAATAAACGTGATTATGAATAAACTTTATTAAGATAAATAGAAATGATATAAATTTAGTAAATGACAAGTGTTTTTGCATGACTTTTCTGCAGCGACAGTTGTTGTACTTGCTAAGAATATCAACGCTTCGTCTGTACTTGGATACAAAACAAAACATAGCTCGTTTTCCCAAATATCTGTTATTGTCCACTCTTTCGTCTGCTTTCAGAAGAAATCATGTAAATCAATAAAAAACCCAGAACAAAACCGTGATTAGAAAATAGAGAACGAAGATCTAAAGAAGCAAGCAATTTATCAGTACCGTGGTCACTATTCGACTCATTCACGAAAATCATCACCATCAAGCCAAATTCCAAGACCCTAATCTTCGTCCATCTCACTTGGTTTCAACAATCCTCCAACCTTCATAGCTTTTTCCCTCTCTTCCTTCTGTCTAGCAGCAACTTCACTCTCCCGTTCGTCAGCGTACAAATAATCAGTAGAGTCCCCACCGTATTCCTTGATCTGTACTAAAAAGTCTCGCAAGTTAAGTTTGAATCTGTTTTGATTATCAGTCAAGTTGAACAGTCCCATTACGAAATTATCGACCTGCGCCCGTTGTAAATGTGGGAATGCATTCATAAGCATAGTAGCACTGTATTCCTTCAAAAACTGAGCGTTTGTTGTACCAGGGGCCGCTTGATCTGGTTTGTATAATGGGGCAGTGATTCGTCCTGATCCAACAAGATCAAACATCCGCGCAAGTAAATACGCTTGTAATCTAAATCCAGCTTTGTGGTCAGCGTCTGTGAGCACAAAGAATGCATCTTGTAAAATTCGAATGAAGAAGGTCTGATAAAATGCATCGGCAATTTGTGGATCAGACTCTGCAATGTTGTTTATTAATTCAATGCAAATGTTCAGCCCAGCAGCTTCAACTTCCCGGTTGTCATGCTTACTAGCCCATAAGCAGGCATCAACCACATATCCAAATACGGGTCCTGGAAGCTTTAAGAGCGCAGGGAAACAGTGCAAATTGATTGCTCGCAGTAACTTGAAAAATTCCACTCGATGCTCAGGGTACTCTGTGAAATCTTTGTTGATCATTTCAAGCGTACACTCAAACACGTTCTCAAGAATTGTCACCACTTTTTCTGTGACTAGGCTTCCGAGTCGCGAAACTACTGTTGTCATACAATTTAAAACCTCAGCATCACGAGCGTCAGGCAAGTTTCGGTTATAATCTCCCAAAACCGCCTCAAGCAATGGTGGCATCATATTGTTATTGACAGTTTCCAGATCCTCAGCTTTGCTGATGTATGTCTCAATCAACTTCAAAATCTCCTTCTTGACCGTCCGCAAACCACGGACCCGAGGAGTCTTAGTAGCAATTGTTCCTTGAGCTGCTATTGACTCGGAGATCATTTGACTGACCGCTTTATACAACCCCAACATATCCATATAGTTTCTGGCCAACTGTGGATAGAAGCATGCGCCCATAGAAGTACACGCTGAAACGTTTGTCTTCATGATATTCGCAAAAATCTTAATAGTATTCGTGTCTGATAAGATTTCAGGATTTTGTCCGGCTTGCTGAATAATAGCGTCCCACGCTGCGTTTGGCAAAGCCATTAGGTCAGCAGTTAATCGTTCTTGAATGTTTCGTGCTGGTTGAGCTGATATCATATATCCACAAGCCTCGTAAAAAGTATGGACTTGTTGCGGCTGTAAATCGGATGTAATCTTAGGTAAAGTGCGAACAATCTCATCAATGAACGGCTCAACTTCATTTGCTTGCTGTGCAACGAAATGACGTCGACATTTCTGAGCAATTTTGATAAAGGTATCACAAGCCATATCTTGAACACCTTCGTGCGTCTCATGCATGAATTCGAATAATTTGTTGACTACTGTCTTCAAAAATTTCCAGTGAGCTTTCAAAAATCGTGGGTACTGCCCAACAATGTACATAATGTTTGAAGCTACAACAGCTTTGTTGTCCTTTCCACGTTTCATTTCAGTCAGTCCCAGTAAATCCTTGATGACAGTGACCAAAAATCGTTTCTCCATCTCCTCGTTCATTGCACCGGAAATCGATCCGATGGCCCAGCAAAGCGTGTTAAGATTGTTCCATGACCATTCACTTCCATCGATTTGCTTGGCTAGCTTGTTTGTCATGATGATCTCAGTATCAACAACATCTAAATGCGTCAAGTAAACTAGGACTTCGCGCATGCTTTTGTACAACGTGATCGTATCACTCTCTTTCACAAACTCTCGTACAATTTCGCCTTCATCGTTCTCAACAATCAAAACTTCCTCTGGTTTGACCATTTTCTCAATCATAACGAGTCGCAGCGCTGAAAGAACTTGGGCGTACATATGTTTTCGCAGCGGATAGTTTTGAAGTAGATCTGGTGGCGAGGCCCCACTGCCCGAAAAAACACCAGATACTGACGCGTAGTTGAGATGCATAAGCGGATTCATGTCAGCGATAGGAAGTTGCTGCACTTCTTCGTAAAGCTCGAGGACAAGTCGAGCCCAATAATCTAGACAGCCCTTAAAAATTTCTCGTTCGTCGATCTGGGAAATTTTGATCAAAAACAAATGTGAGTTGACCAGAATGTCTTTGTTGTCTTGTTGTTCAATCAACTGCATAATTTGTCAGTATTTAGATCTCTCTACCAAATATCGATACAAACCTTTAGATGGTGCGACAAAAATGAAGTCAAGAAAATAGCAAGATCCTGCAATAATTCCTGGTCTCTAGTGCTAGCGACATCATACCACTCTCTGAAATCTGTTGACAAAGGCAGATAGTTGTTAATAGCTTCCATAGTGCGCAAAAACATTACTAAAAACTGGCTCTCGTACTGGGGCGACACAAGCGCAGAAATCTCTGTAAGACATTTCAATGCAAGGTTGCGGTATTCATCGACAACTAAAAATCTTGAAAGAAGGAGTTCAATGATACCAGTCTCGAAAATGTAGCCGTAGGGTACCCAGTTAAGGTATCGAAGTAAAGATTGCAGAGTCGCGATAATGAGAGACGGCAAAGTGGCGGATTCGAGAACTTCGTAGCACAAGTTGTGAATTTCAGAGAACTTATCGCACATTTCTTGCTTAAGATTTCTGGCTTTTGCCTGAGTCATTTGGTCTGCAGAAAAATCGAATACTTCTTCTGAGAGTAAACGCAAGATTGTCATGTTATTTTCGCAAACATTCGGTAGTTTTCCACCTGGTTCACGAGAGGCAAGGTACGACACGCGACTTGATTGCACAACCTCGGAAATAAATCCATCCCACTTGAGAGGCCACTCTTGTTTAATGATCTGCAATTTAGGTTAAAAGGGTCCATAATTAGAAGAACAAAAAAAAAATACCTCGACGAGAGTAAGATTGCATTTGTTCACGAGTGATTTCTGAGTGCGGAAAGTTTGTTGGTCTTCAGACATTGTAATGCACATTGATACAATAAAATTGCGAATGCCTAAATTGAAATTAATAAAAGGGCGTACATGCGTAACATCGAGACATACCTAGTTGCTGATCTTCAGGTAAGGCTTTCCATCGTGTTTTGATAAGTTTTTCAAGTATCGACAAGGCAATGTCTAAATAAAATAAATTAGTAAACAGTTGTAATTGATTAAATCTGCAACAGATGAAAGGAGAGACGCACACTTTGTTTGTGGGTTGTTTGACTGTTGTAAAATTTGATCTGCTCTTTGCCAGGCGTCGGGATGATCTTGGAACTGAATTGAGTTAATTATGAATGATAGACTAAATGCTTGATTGAAGGAAATAAATACCTGAGTGAGAACTGCCTGTGCTTGTTTTTGCTGTGACATAGTTAGTAAATATGCACCCATCGCCGAAGTACTTTCCTAATCAACCACAAAAACATGGTTGCATAAAAATAGTCTCTCCAACATTCTACTAACGCAGGTATACGTACCAGATCAGGCGGACCCGAGAAAAAAGCAGCGACCACCTTATCGAGAAGGTCGATGTCGACGGGTTGATCAAAATTGAGGATGCCCTCCATCAGGTTTCTTTAGCAGCAACAAGAAAGATCCCACACACACAGTTCTTGTAATAACACAACAACCACAAATAGCAATTAACTAAACCAGCCGATCTGAATCACACCCGAAAAAATGAGAAGAACCAGTCAACTAAGTGAAAAAAAAGAAAAGCGCAAGTTGAAATCACAAAAATCAGTCTGCGAGCTACTTTCTTTCTATAAGCCGCGAAACGAAAGAATTCAACCAAACACAAACCCCTTTTTTGCTCACGCTTGATGTTTTGGGGGCGGATTTGAGGAGTAGGGTTTTCGGGTTGGGAGATTTTAGTTTAGGCGCTGGGAGATTGTATTTGGGACAACCCAGCCAGTTTCCCAATCTCAGATCTGACCACTGAACCAACTTTGACGAACAAGCTTCCAGCTTCCAGATCACAGAATTTTGATCATATTGTATAATGACATTCGTAGTTAAAATGTTTTGAGTAATTGCGACACATAAAAATGCGACTTATGAGAATTACTTACGATTATGCCTAATAGAATGGAGTATGATCTGAATGTTCGTGGAGCCGCTAATGAAAACATATTAATGCGAACACTACTCAGCAACTCATGGCTTTATTTGACTTGTGATAGGCCCGTCTTTCTGATGCAATACCAGCAATATGATGTAATGAAAGTTACGTATGTATGTATACTCACATTTACTCTGATGCTATCTTGGATGCAATTTTGAACCTACTCCAATAAGGTTAGTGTGATAGTCAAATACCACGGAAATAACGAATCTTTCGAGAGATTCAGACTTTTGTGCTCTTTCACATGTTTCATTTGTATTTGCTTACCACTTCAGGCTGTTACATCATTTCCGCCATCATAGTCTGTCAACCATATACCATGAAACATTGATCAACAGTCACCCGGTAGCTTATGCGCTCAACTCTTGCAAATAGAAAATTGCTCATTGCTGGTTTTGACTGTATCGGTATGAGCAGAACCATCTATTATGAGATAGAGTTCGAGCTAGTAACATTTCATTTAGAGTATTGAAGCTGCGGTATATGATTCTGATACTGATCGGCCTTATACTTACCATTAGATGCGGTGCTTATTACTTTAAACCTCATATCAACAGAGAGTCAAATCATTTTCACTTGTTTCAGCATAACAAAAGGACTTACACAATTTGATACCTTTTCAAACTTTCTCAAATGAATATAATGAAAAACGTCAAGAAATATTCTGTCTATGCTGTACTGTTTTGCCAAATTTTATGATTTTCGTACCCCATTTTGCTCGTTATATAGGGAATTAAACAGAAATGATTTTTGTGGATGATGGAAAAATAACGCGCTCAATAGATTTATATCGAGAAGATTTGAATCAGCATTAAGATGATCGATACCCAGAATATTAAAATGCACTGCACTTGGTTGGCTCAACTTTGACACCTAAATTCACTTAACGTTATTTTCTGACCTGGCTCGACAATAATAACCTCAGTATCTAATAAGTTCCAATGACTTCGTATACTTCTTAGTTTGGTCTTTCTAGTTCTGAATTTTTGCACTGAAAATTTTGCATTTTGCAAAAATGTAATTTGCATTTGTGGAAATGTAATTCGCATTTGTGGAAATGCGAATCAGTAGTAATTCGATTGACACAAAATTAATGCAAATATATTCTTTTTTGTTGATTTTACCTTGATACTCAAGCAGCTCTAATCGGCTACCCATTACCTTGCTCCATTTTGTATTGACATCATTTGTGATATTGTGAATCAGTAGGAAGTCGATTGACACCAACTTTTTTGCAAATCTAATATCTTTTCTGTGTTGGTTCAACTTCGATACCCAAGCAGCTGAAAGTCGTTATTTAATATCTTGCTTAGTTTATATTGACATCAGCATCCTATGAATCGATATCGAATATGGGAACATCTTGCACCAAACTGACGGAGTTAGAAAAAACTGATTCAAAATTGAATATTCAATCTCGAACGATGACTTCAACATTTATTCGATTGATACCCAAATTATGTAGTTCTATAGGTTATTTATTGTTCCGCCTCTACATATGAACTTGAAATGCGAAAACATATAATTTTCTTTCAATTTCACAAATTTCTATTTTATTTTCTTGCATTCAGAATTTGGAACTTACTATACAAGTGCAAATGTGCTTTAACAAAATTTCAACTTTTGTCAATATGAAAGTTGCTTTAATGACAATCAAAACAGCCAACTTTTGTCTGTTTGCAATTTTTTACCTCCAGTATAACATAAATTGCACGACGGGTAAAACTGCTGAAGATTCGCGCAAGGTATGTGTTTGGAAAATATAGCATTACTCATGAGATTTCAACTTTAAAGTACATAATTTTTTAGGGATAGATTCATCGGTATCTGTCAACTATATAAAAATCATTACAATCTGTATATAATGACAGTCAACCAAAACTAAATGGAAAATAAATATATTAATACACAGCTGAAAGTTTACCGTGGTTGCTAATATGACAACCACAACCATTTGAAACTATCATCACCTATTCACACACCACCGACATAACTAGCACATCAATACATAATCGGCTTTATCTTTATACATAAATATCAAACAATTAAACAAATACAAAAATGCAAGAAAAAACAATGATGCAAAAAAAGAAGAAAACTCACTCAACGCATCTCCCAACTTGGTTTCAACGCAGACTGCATCTCCTCCTTGCCTCCCACCAATTTCGCCATCTTCTTGCCCGCGTCACCCGCATTCTCCTGTGCCGGCGTATGTTCAAACAACACCGCGCCTGGTGGCTTTTGGTGTTTTTTCGGCGGCAGGTACTGCATCTCGCTAAACGTTTTCGAAAGACGGATACTGTGCGGCGAGGGTACGGAGCGTAGTTCAATTTCGGCCCAGTCGCGTTGTGCGATTGTGGGACTTGCGGCTGGGGAGTTTGGATTGCGTTTGCGGGATGTAGGGGGTGCGTAGGAGGTTGGTGAGGATAGAATTTCGTCAGGGTGAATTTTGTAGGGAGTTGGTAGGATTGAGAGGTTTTGGAGAGGAGGGAGTTTTGGTACAGCAGGACGAGAGCGGGTTGATCCGGGAGTGTATGGTTTTTGAGACGAGCCGAATTGTTGCGGTTGGGATTGGGATTGGTCAAAGTAGTCTTTATAAAAAGAGCGCATGCGGTGAACGCGTTCCTCAGCGTCGGAAGGACGAGACAGGGATTTCGTGCGGTCGACGTCGGAAGGAGGAACGGGAAGCGATAGAGGGGACGAGAACTGCGTGTTGAGAGAAAGCTGGGGTAAAGATTTTGAACCGGGGATTGATGCTGGCGTTGAGGCGGGTGTTGAGGCTGCTATTGAAGCAGACTCTGACGCTGGTGTTGATGAGGCAGGTGATGAAGTTGCTGGTGAATAGGCAGGCACGGGTTTGGAGACAGGTGTAGGCACGAATTCGGGAACAGGCGACGAAGTAGATTCCATGGAATGAACAGATTCAAAGTCGTCAACAGACGATTCTTGAGCAGTAAATTCATCTGCTGTTTCGAGATCAATAATTGGTGAACCAGCACCGTTTCGTGCGTGTTCTTCAATAGTTTGAGTATCTTCTTGGTCTGGGTCGAGGAATGGTGAGATAGCTCTATCTCGCACAATATCAGAGGATGAGACAGATTCACTTGGCTCTGCTTCAACAAACGGAGATTCGCTTCGGATACATGAAGTTTCTTCAGCATTCACGGTTACAGTATCGTAATTTTCAGGCTCAAAAGGAGAATTAGCTCCGTCGCGAATATCTTCACTAACTTCAATTGTCTTGTTGCGTATCTCTGAATCGTTGAACGGTGAAACAGCTCTATTTCTCTCCCTATTCTCGAAGTCATAACTCTCCTCAGGTTTGTCAACATGTGTTATATCATCCTCCACAATAGGATTCTCATAAGAGACAGAGACATTGGGTACAGTATTCACAACAGGAGTTTCGGGCTTATTCGACAACCTCGGTCTGCTCGAATACGAAGACGACGATAAATCCGACGACGAAACAGCATTCCGCGCATAATACGGCCTCACATTGACAGGCTGCATTTCATAAGAATCCGAGTCCGACAATGCGGGCGCAAAGGGGTCATTTCGATGAGCGCGTAGGTTCGACATCGACGGTAACCGCGGTGTTGCCGCGTTCGACAAACGCGCTGCGTCGTACGGTGACTCCAGACTGACCTTTGAGTCTCCCAGACCAGGAACAAGGTATCGCGGTGGGTATTTCTGCGATTTTTCGGATTGGGTTCCACGCGACTGCGCTCCACGCGACTGCGGTGATACATCGAGCACCATATCCTCGTGCGAGAGATCATAGTCTAAAGCCGTGTTATCAGCGTCTTCGCGGCGAATGCGCTTGTACCGCACGCAGAGCACGATAGCGAGAAGAAGCCCGACGACGGCGATGGGGATGCCGATACCGAGACCGACGTAGAGACCAGTTGACGTCGTCGGTTTTTGGCAGACGGCCGAGTCTTTGTCGGCGCCTGCGCAGTCTGCTGCCATTTGTCTGATTACTTTAGAAGAATTATCGGTAAAAAGACACGATGGAAGGTTGGAAAGAGGTGGGTAGTTGGTGGGATGGTGGCTAGTGCGGAATGACAGACGCGAGCAAAGACGCGAGGCGCGCGTTGGGAGAGACGCGTCGAACACTTCGATGCCAGGGGCCCTGCTCTCCATTCGTACCTTAATTTATTCTATCATATTGTCAATAAATACACTATTTCATGCTACGTCAATTCTAACTGAAATGTGATTGCTTGTTAATTTGAATGGGTATTGGTATCGTTGTTTTGCCGGTGTGGAGCGTTTTTGTTTACATAAAATTTAGAGTTTAACTTATACTAGTCTCATTTTTGCTTTGAAAATATGCACTCTGGCAATGGCTTGCATTCAGGCATTTTCAGTGCATTGGTTTACAGTTAGAAAAGGCATTATTTGATAAGACTAAATTGATAAGACTAAATTGATATATAGAGACATAATTTGGTTTAGAAGTGTGAGGAGTTTGAAGTGATCGCGTGCACTGAGCAAGAACAATCTGATAAACTCTGCGCAGAACATTTCGAAATATATTCAGTCCTTTCCACAAAGAATAATCTGCATTAGCTTTTTACGAATTTGTAGTGCATTATCGCGACTTCCGAGGCAGGTTCTATCTTACAGAAATCCTTTTAACAAACAATAGAAAGATAATATTTAGACAAGATAAACAGAAACTGTTTTACAGTCTTGAAAATGAAACATGTCTCGAATTAATTACTGACTGCATTTAGGGTTTGCGGCGGGGACTCAGTGAACAAATCAGGGCTGCGACCCGGGACAGATGTCCGAAATGGCGCCCCTATTTTTGGAGAACTGCAATATTTAGTAGTAAACAACAATGTACTTTGCAAAACAAAAAAAATCATTCAAATTGATGTTTGTATCTAAGACAATATTTTCTATTTTAATTGATAATACTTTCATCTGTAGTAGGTCAGCGTTATTAACAGTAAAAATGAATGGACTAATGGTCTTGACTAGAGACTAGAATAAACCCTACTTATGTATCTTTCCCTCGACGTGCCCTAACTGCACGTCCTAGCCATACTGGACAACAAGTAACCATTACTGAAACTAAATACTATTTAGTGCTTTAGTATACATTTTATTACATTTTATTACATTTCATTACTATCTTTTGTGTGTACATGTGTGTATTACAATTGAATACTGTTATGACTCCGCATCTGTCGCATCTGTAGTCCACAAGTGGAGAGCCACCAATGCCTCCAGCCTCTCATTGCTTATACTGCCATGGTTGCCTGCCATGAAATTGCCCAATCTTGAAAACAGATCCTCAAAGTGCCGGAGGATGGCAGCATGGTCAATATGGATCTGGCAAGGCGGCGCAAACCTGGATATTGTGTATAATATTTCCAGAACCCTACGTGTGTTGCGGTGGAGAGATAGTAGATTTTAATTGAGAAAACGACACGCTGGATGATAAATGAACTGTTACATCAAATAAAACCTATACAGAGACACTGAATAAAAAACCCCATTGGTTAAAGAATTTGTAACTTCTGAAATCTGCAGTAATCATACCATATTATCGTTCGCCGATTTTCAAATATTGATACTCTTCCTTTCTCACTTTGTTTTCTTAAACTTGCCCGCTTTTTCAAAAGTCGTTCGAAAGTCGCGTCTAGAAGGAATATAATGTAGACCCAAAAAATCAAAAATCAAAACCAAACAGAAAACAGAAAACAAAAAAAAGCAGAAAAACAGAAAAGCAGAAAAGTGTCAATTATTTAACTAAATTTTTCTGTCGTTATAAAATTCATTGTTATAGGTATCAGTAATCAAGCAGTTTGAAATATTCTAGACAAATAAAAGTCGTCTAAATACCGTAACTCGGCGCTAATTTAAAAGCATATAACGACAAACTATGATATTTGCATTTATCATCACCAAGTACTTGATACTTGAAACAAAAGCTAGCAGAGAAGCAATGCTTAGTGTTATTCTTTTGAGCGTGAACAGAATCGGTGCAGCTCTATACACAGATTTGTAAACACGGTTTAATGAGGTTTGGTATGCTGAACGTTGTGCATTGATTATAAAGAAATCAAATAAGGCGGTGGTTGCAGGATTTATTTACTTTTTCGCATTGATAGGTTGATATCTTTTTCGGGTATTACTCTGTCAAGTAGCAGTAGCTTAAGCCATACCACTTCAGAAAAAAACAACAAATTACTCAATGAGAGAAAAATAATTTGATATGATAAGTACCAAGTATAAAACAGCGTTATCTTCAACTTAAAACAGCGTCACGTCGATATATGGCTATACATAACAAACACACATACACCGAAAAAAAAACTTACTACCAAAAAAGACTGGATAGTTTGTAGATATAACAATTATAGATAACTCGTCAGTAGTCAAAGAGAAATATTAACCACGTAAAACGATAGATTAAGGATATGCAAGCAAGACAGAGACGGCGTAGATGCGTTTATAGTACTTTTCAATCAGGAAGTAATGTCTCGATCCTTGATAAGAGTTAGTCATGGGTAAAGAGTAGTAAAAAGAGTCAGGAAGACAGAAAAGAGTTGCGATGTACTTGGTAGATTTACAGGTGTAATTGCTTTTGAGAGTGTATAAGTGAACAATAGTAAATAAATTTACAAGGTGCCAACCCTACCCCACACGCACACGCAAAATGCCCACGCCCTTACCCATGCATACCGCACAACACCACTCCTGATCTCCTTTGGTCACCTTATCACCAGAAGACAATGGAGGAATTACGAGCGGTAGCGCCAGATCCGGAGCCTGAGCTCGCAGAGTTGTCTATTACTGATAATGACGATATTAATAATAATAAACAGAAGAAGGAAGAGGGTAAAGAGGAAACTACGCCGATGTCTCCTGGTCGCGCGTCAATGACGGATGTTCTTTCCTCGCCTCAATCCCCATCAAAGCCCATATCCACTCCTAATCCTCTCTTAGAAGAAGAAGAAGGAGAAGAGAGAGTACCGCCGCCACCTCCACCGCGTCCATTGAGTCCCGTGTCGCAGGCGCAAAAGACACTAGAAGAAGCGTTTCCGAATGTAGAGAAAGGGATCGTGAAAGCTGTTATTGTGGCTGCGAATGGGGACGTGGAGAGGGCGTTTGCCGGGTTATTGGCGTATACGGATCCTTCTTATGTTCACGAGTTTACGCCAATTGGTCAGTCGTCGCATGGTCACGCAGGACAGAGTCGTGGATCAAGTCACGGACCGAGTCATGCAGGACATAGGGCAGAGTACGATGGAGATGAAGCCTATGCGCGACGGTTAGCAGCTGAACTAAATTCAAGTGAACGACGCCAGAGTCGCGCACGTGCTGCCTATGAACACCGTACTTCCAACTACAGCGACAGCATGGACGCTTATTCGGAGCGAGAGCGGGAGTACTCGTTCTTTGACGACGATCTACCAGTCATCAAGGAGAACCTGAGTCGCGGATTCCAAGAGACGCGGAGTAAGGTCAACGAGTGGGTCGCTAACTTTAAAAAGAAAATAGACGGCGAGGGTGAGGGTGATGAGAGGACGGAGTACTATGTGGACACGGCGCGGAATGGAAGACCTGTTCCTGTGCAGCGGCAGGCGCAGAGGCAAGGACAGAGACAGTCGCAGAGACAAGTTGGAAGACAGCATTCGTATGATAATGATCCGATGGAGTTTGATAGTTCTTTGGCGGGATTAGTTGATGCGCCGCCGAGACCGCCTCGCCCGTCTACTTCTACGACTACGCCTGCTGCTACTGCTGCTGCTGCTGCTGTTGGTACAGGAGCGGAGGAGAAAAGAGGATCAGGGAAGTGGGAGCCATTAAAGGCTGTTGAGGCAAGTGATAAGGATCCGTTTTTTATTGGGGATAGTGACGAAGAGGAGGAGGATGTGAAGACGAAGAAGCAGGTGAGGTTTGATTCTGGTGATTTGTAATGTGTATAAATACGATTAGACGTAAAAGGGAATATTATTATATACTTGGTTAATCGGATTTCTTGATTTGGTGGTGTAAATGTAGTATAAATACGACTAAACGTAAAAGAAAATACAGCAATATCTGAGTCTAAACCACAGAAAAGGCCAAATGTTCTTACTACCTAGGGATATCAGATTTTTGGAGAAATAATTGAATTTGATGCTACTTCCGGTAAACATTTTATGAAGGACTTAATTAATGACTTTGTCATAACTATAAACTTGTAAAATTGCGGATTATGCATAAATTGTTTGTCCCACCAAGGTAGATAAGTCAGTTGTAGCCAACATTCAGTCGGCCTGTTTAAATGTATAATATTCTTGCTCCTTCAAAACATTCTCATTAAGTGAATAGAATACATACATCTATAGAGTCTGTTGTTGTCTTGAACGTTATTTAGAACGATCATAAAAGCTGAGGTTAAGCTGTAACTATATGATGACAAGAGCAAGTTTCGATGCATGATTCTGATAATCACATGATGACCTTCTTGTGACGCGTCCATCTCGGTTGCAAAGCGTCCTTTGAAATCGGGATTCCGCAACACCGACATCCCTAGGTTCGATGTTGTTTATTTTGGTTATACTTAGGCGCTAGCTCATGTTTTTATATTCTTACCACTTGGTAGTTCTTCTATTGATTTTACATCTAAATTATCTTCATCTATTGATAGAGGGTATACCTAGAGGTCTGAGTTTGCTAGTGCCAGGTTTAGATATCATTACTTCTCATATATAACATTATATAAAAATTTCTAATAGTATATATAATAGTAAATTACTATACATTTTCTGTTACAAAATATACCATATTCTTATGTAACCCTTACGAAGTGGATGTGTTTGTACACTTGGCCTCCAATATATGCAAAGAAATGAGAGCGAGACTGGATTAATTGAGAACCCGGGTTTGTCACCCAGTTATACATCGACGAATATTGAAGAAGTGGAGAACAAGACTCCGGATAATGATACTGAAAACAGATTGGAAACAGATGATGATGAAACCAAGGAAAGTACAAAGAACTTACAGGATCTGAATTTGGGGATTATGGAATTGGAAAAGTCATCAATCTCAACACGATCGGCTGGACCAGAGATTTTGGAATCAGTCAGGTTACCGGCATCTTGCGGCATTTCACCAGTAAATTGCGTATGTGCTTTGTTAGAACTGAAGTCGCACCTAAAAGCAGGCTTGGAAAAGCACACATATCAGGCATGCATCTTGGCAAAGATCACCATGACTCTTAGTGACCGTATGAGCAGTTCCTTTTCCACTGACAATTGGAGACTGGAAGGGAACCATGCACTGTTACATGATAATGGATTTACACATGACATCATACTTGGTTATCCTTTCATTAAAAAAGATGTGAATCTGATTGATTTGAAAAAAGGCATGTTTGCAAGAATTGAAAATTTGGGAACAGTTGACAACAGTAGTTTTGCCAACGACAGTCTTGGATTTTGATGCAAACAGAGTTACATCAGTCTTTAAGGATGAAGAAGTTGAAAGAATTACATTATGTTCAATTATGTTAAAATCTGACAACAGCAGTAAGAAAAAGATGCCTAATTATTATTACTGAGAATTATGCAGATGTTGTGACAGAAGAAGCTCAAGAGAAATTACCTGATCTTGAGCTCATGTCACACAGAACTGAGTTGGAAAAAGGGACAGTACCACCCGCAAGACCACCATATTGATTATCTATTCATGAAAATGAGAAATTGAAGAAACAACTTGAAGATCTGATGAGCCAAGGTTTTATCACACCTTCAACTTCACCATATTTGGCTCCTGTTTTGTTTGTTAAAAAGAAAGACAGGTCACTACAACTATGTGTCAATTATTGTCTGCTCAAAATCAAGAGTATCAAGAACAAATTCCCTCTTCCGGTGATTGATGATCTGTTGGCTCCACAGCAAGTAAAGGAAAAATATCTCAAACATGTTCTAATTGCATTGTTTTTTGGGTTTGGTACCTTATTAAAGTCAAGGCAATTGAGGAATACAAGCACTTGATGCTGTCAGATTGGATTGGATCAATGAGATCAGAAAAATGCAGACTGAATCTGCAGTAGTAATTAGCCAAACCCAGAAGCTGCATAGAATTGGGAATAGTGACTCACCAAAGACTTTATCATCATCCAAATACACAACAATGAACTTACCAAGATATGGTGCTAAAACATCATTCATATAAGCTTGGAAAGTAGCAGACACATTAGTTAAGCCAAAAGGCATGACTTGAAACTCATAATGGAACCACTTTGTTGAAAAATCCATCTTTGAATCATCCTCAGGTTAAATTCAAGAAAGCAAGTCTAACTATCTAAAGATTGCACAAGGCCTAATTTCTGCCAACAGATCATCAATCACTGGAAGAGGGAATTTGTTCTTGATACTCTTGATTTTGAGCAGACAATAATTGACACATAGTCATAATGACCCATCCTTTTATTTCACAAATAGTACTGGAGCCAAATAAGGTGAATTCAAAGGTGTAATAAAACCTTGGCTCATCAGATCTTCAAGTTGTTTCTTCAATTCCTCATTTACATGAATAGATAATTAATATGGTGGTCTTGCAGGTTGCATGAATGGCAGCTTGTATTAATGGCTCTATTTTGCATTGCATTAAATTTTTGCTTTACTTTTGCTTCATTTTTTTTTGTTTTGTCTTGTTTTGTTTTGTTGAATAATTGGTATGCGAGTGTGGTATATGTGATGAAAAAACCCACAGGAGATCAACCAGATTCATAATAATAATAATATTAATAATAATAATAGCAAAGTGCTCAAAGTACCGAGAACTGTCTCTGACAGATCCATGCAACATCAAACTCATCTACCATGTGACTTTACCCATTTTCACTTGTGATGGGCTTTACAGGCTGATAGTTCCCTAGTGCAAAAATTGACACTTTGCGGTTGACTTGAACTGTCCCACAGAAAACCAATAGTTAATTATTCGTTAAATCTAATACATCAAGATGACTACTGCAATGGATCTCCTCTTACAAGTTCAACAGGTTATGAGTCCTGTAGGCCTGACTACAGCAAGCTTCATCAAATGTAGAAGCACTCAAGGATAATTCATCTTATTTCTTCTGGAATTCTTCTCTTCTGGCTTTCTTGTTGATGATTCACCCTCTATTCTCCGATTATGTGACCCTGGTGCGACCTGGAATTCACTGATCTTGATGAAGATATGGCAGACACACTGCCGTTTGCTACTTTACTCCATCTCCTTGAGTTGTATCCACAAGCCATTCTTGCACTTTTGAGATACTGCGCCTTTGAGATGGAATATCCTGCCCTTTGCAATGACAGTGAAGTCAGATGAATAGCCAGAGATTTGGAAAATCAAGTAATATCCTCCCTAACCCCATGCGATTATAATAAGGACATACTTGCATGTAACTATGGGATTTATTTGGGAATGTCTTATCAGCTATGGGATGTAACTTATATACGAATCTGCTCTCCGGTCGCGAAATCGGTCAGGAAAGGGGTTCTTTAACCTTAGGTATTACTGTAGCATAATGCATGGCTATTGATTTGGCGGCGGAATGTTGTAAAATAGTACTTATATACATTATTATATACAATTAAATAACATCAGGCTTTTTGAGAGAGTCCTGGATTTTGATCCAAGCATGTTTCGGCCCCGGAACAGGACCCTTAACCATGACTATGCCAATTTCAGGCATGACTTTAACAACGAGAATGTTCTGGGTGGTGACGTTCTCGGCACCCATATGACCGGCCATCTTCTTTCCCTTGAGAACGCGACCGGGGTCTTGAGAGCCACCGGTCGAACCCGCGGAACGATGCGAGACGGAGACACCATGGGAAGCCTCGAGACCGTGGAAATGGTGCCGTTTCATGACACCAGCAAAACCTTTTCCTTTACCAACGCCCTTTGCGTCGACGTACTGTCCTTCTTTGAAGAAATCTGCAGAGATGCTGGTGCCGACGGGGAGTAATCCGTCCTTGTCTCTGACGCGGAACTCTGCAATGACACGTTTTGGCGGGATGCCGTTCTTCGCGAGATGACCGAGAACAGGTTTTGTCATATTCCTCGGATTTCGAGCACCAGCGCCAACCTGCACAGCGAAATAACCTTCCTTCTCGACCGTCTTCAGATGCGTAACCTGCGCTCTATCGACAGCCAACACCGTCACCGGGATCCGCTCTCCGTCGTCCGTGTAAATCGCCTGCATACCGAGTTTTTGCGCGAGTGTTCCTGTGCGTTTGGCAAGCATTTTGCGGGAAAGAGCGGCGGCTGGGGAGTCGAAGAGTTGCTTGAGTGGGCGTTCGGACCGGGTGAGGACGACGGTGCCCGGCGGTGGTGGAAGGACTTTTATTGTTTGTGAGATTGCTGTGGAAAAGAGACATTGCGCTGTAGAGAACAGTCGTCGCGACATTTTCTACTACTGTTCTTTTGTGTTTATTGTACTGTTATTGTATAGTTGTATAGTTGTCGATATTTGTGCTAAAGACGAAGAAGACGATAAATTTAAAAGTCAATTATGATTATTTCACGCACAGCCACAAAATGCACAGCCACGTGGCTTGCGTCTCTTCTCCAACTGACTTTCTTCCTCATTCAGTTCATCGACTCTTAACCACAGCCAACTCGACTTAAAATGATCCGAAGACTGCGATTGCGGCCGCTACTGCTGCGTCGACTTCCGGCGCGGCCCCGGGTCTGTTTGTACTCGTCTGCGTCGCCATTGGCGAATCTTCCTCCTTCGTCACCAACACCTGCCCCGGAACAACCCGACTTGCCAGGTACATTTCTCTTTCTCTGAATTACATTAAGTCACCAAACACTAACAATCGCCTCAACAAAAGAAATCCACTCGCAAACACCGCGTCTGCTCGTTTCCTACACAATCTTCTTCTCCATCATCGCCGCCATCTCCCTCGGCTTCTTCAACTACGAGCGCCAGCAATCGCCCATCGTCGCCTCGACAATGTACTCCGTGCGCAAATCCCCGTCAGCGCTCGCGGTCTTGGGTACCGGTATTAAGTTCCGCGACTCGCTTCCCTGGATCTCGGGAAACCTTGACTTTTTACATGGAAACGTCGACCTCAGTTATAAGATCGTGGGAAGTAAAGGTGTGCCTGCGACTCTGCATTTCAAGTCCGTAAGAAGCCACAGAGCGGAGCCGTTTAGAATGGTCGCCTGGGAACTTATCTTTGACGACGGAACTACTCTTAACCTCCTCGACGAAGAGCAGCCGCCTGTACTCGAAGACTAACCTTCTTCTAATTGCAAACATGAATCGTAAATGTACATAGAAATACCAACATCGATCATATAATCATATAAAAAACTATCTTACAAGTTATAACCCCCTCGCCTGCGCCTTACGAATCTCCTTCCTGATCGCCTCAACATCAAACAACACGTCTCCACTCTCCTCATCCACCTCCTTTGGTTGATACTGATAATGATACTCTCCTTCTCTAAACGTACTCGGATCCCACTGATTCTTCTTCCTCGAACTCTCTTCCTCTGCACCATTCACACCAGACGCACTCTCTTCATACATATCCCACCATTCTTCTTTCTTCTTTGGCCGTATCCACCGCGAGAACACTCCTTTTTTCCTCTTCTTGCCTTCTTTCTCCATCTGCCTCTTTGCTTCTTCAAACTCCTCAATCAACTCCCTCTGTCTTTCTCGCTGTAAATCCGGATCAGGATCTTCAATCTCACTAAACTCCTCACTAACAACTTCCCATCCACACATACTCAACAACCGCGGCATGGCCTCCCTATACGCCATATGTCCTTCAACAACCTCTGTACATTCCATATTCTCAATCCCATGAATTCCTTCAATTGGCGCTAACCCTGCAATTTTACCAAGTCCACCTGACGTAGCGCGGAATAAATATCCAAGAATCCAGTCTTTGCGTGAGTACCCATTCACGAACCGTCCAGAGACCATAGATGAACACATTACCATCATATCCCTCTTTGCCACGACTGGTGAACCAAAAATGTACACATTCTGAACTATTCCTACTGCGTTTCGTTTTGCTAGTTCGTTGAGACATGAAATAATTACGCGCGCACCTAACGAAAACCCAACCAAAGTAATCGGTCGAACTCCTAAATTCCTCTGAATCAACGTATCCGCAAGAATCTAATAATCAGCAATCTCCCTATAAACTCCTTGACGCCAAAACGTCTTAAAAAAAGGATACATACAAGTCCAGCAGCCCACGCACGATCAAGTGAAACGCTCCATGGATTATCCAACAAATACGACAATTTACTCAACATCATCGGTAATTGCAACGATGCCATAAGTGCAACCATAACCGTACTTCCCAATACTTGTTGAATACTCTGCGTTAATACCTCGGTCGCTAGTAAATTAATCGTTTGACCCATCGAGGTCAACATATCCGGTTCCCAATGTAAAGAAAAAATATCGCCCATGATCGGATCAACTGTCGAAAATGGTAATCGTACATCATCTTCTTTTCCTGATAACCATCCAGATACAGTAACAATTAAATTAACCCGCTCATTATTAAACAACGGTCGAAATTCAAATGTCTTTACATGGCCCATCCGTCGTCCCATACTACTATTTCCTACCCTAGCACCAATCGCAGCACCAGTCGTAGTAACTATAGCAGCACCTCCCGCACCAGCGAAAAAGCTCGACGTCCCAGCAATTCCAATCGTACTCAATCCAGCAGCCAATCCAGCGCCAATAACAGGCGCCAGCAGTCCTGCCGACAGCCCAATGACCAGTCCACCGCCCAGTGTCGCAAGACCCATGTAAACGTATTTCTTTTTTAGAGCGCGTTTACGACGACGTTCGAGAAGTTCATCTTCGCGCCATGTTTGTTCACCTGCATCTTCAATGTCAAGGGCGTCTGTTATGCGTTTTTCGAATTTGTTGATGTCGATAAATGGAACACTTAACTCTTTACCTACGCGTTCTAATAACGTTCGAGAACGCGCATCGTAAACTGAATCTGCTACTAACACTAAAAATAAGTCGCAGAGTACAGTCCAGCGGATATCAATGTCGAGCATTTTTTCGTCTTCTATCGACGACGGATTCATAACTTTATCCGGTTGTTGCGTCGTTTCATACGCCGGCAAAGTCGCGTCCGCATCATCTTCATACTCGTCATCTCCATACCGTAGCATAGGATTTCTAACTCTCGAATTCTGCATCAACGATCCATTCAAATCGCCGGGCTCAACACCATGTGACGATAACTGTTCAATCATAATCTGTTCCTCTGATGAAATATCCATATGCGCATATAACCGCATACTAACTTTCTGACTCCACATCGCCATCGATCCAAACACTGTACTCAAACTCTTTGCGATCCTCTGTGATCCTTTCTTTTTCGCGAGATCTGTGGCCATATCTACCATACACAGTTTACACAGTCCCACATACGCTATCCGCTGCGTATCAGTCAACAACTCTTTAGTCGTTTGTAACTGCACCAACGGATTCCGCGCGTCAAAATCAGTCGGATCCTCATCGTTGAATAAATACTTTGTATCATCATCCATCTCATCTTCCTTCGCAGCGTCCTCAACATCATGTGTAACTCTCGTATACCCTTTTCCAGCACCACCACGCTGAGCATCAAGTGCTTCGTCGTCAGAGGGGACTTCTTGATGTGCTATTATATTCCCTTCCTCATCGTAAAGATCATGACTTGCATAGACTGGCATTTCTTGCCAACCGTCGTCGTCCTCTTCTTCTTTAACTTGTTCGTTTAAAGTTGATTCGGGAATCGTGTCCATTGCAGGACGATGAACTCCAGTTACCATCTGCTGATACGAAAACTCGGAAAAACCGCCGGTGGACGAACTACTCGAGGTGTCGAAAGCGGCTTGTTGTAACGACGACTCGGGTTTCGGACTCGTCGGATCTGATTCGGGAAAAAAATGGCGTTCGAGATCAGAAATGGAATTTGTAGATGGTTTGCGGGTGTGTGTTTTTGGTGTTGACGCTAATACTGGCGATGTTGCTGTTGATGTGAGTTTGGGTGTCGTTGGTGCTGGTGCTGGTGCTGGGATCGGTGATGTTGATGTGCTGAACGATGAGGTGGATTCAGCCTGGACATCAATTCCATGGCCATCATCAGCCCAAACGTTCTCTTCCCGACTCTCATCAACCTCCTCACCACCTTCGTCTTCTTCGTCATCGTCATCGTCATATCCCGATCCGCCTCTGCCGCCCTCCATCCCATTCCCAATCCCAACTCCCGCCATCCCATTCACAACTCCATTAACCGCTTCCTCCTCATCAGAACTCGTACCCTCTGCCCATGCTGCCGTGGATATCGCATTCGCATCAAAATCCGACAGGCCGTTCGTCGACATCTTTAGATGCTATACGTATGTATGTAGGTATATGTATGTATGTACAGTCAGCTGTCCAAGCGACGTGTGATCCTCGCGATGTGCAATTGCTCAGAAACTTATTTCTCCCCGTATATTCATGTACGTTCTTCAATATTCTTATCCTATAATAAACCTATTCTTCCCCACAGAAAATATAAAGTGTTTATGCGGTGTGCGTTTCTTTTTAACTTTACTGCGTCCGGCCTGACGCACGACGCGCGCAGTTAAAGCCGCACGAAGGGTGCAGAAAAGGTTATTTGCGAGGCTTGTCGTGTGAGCAGTAATTATTATATTTCGTTTATATTGAGAAAAAGGTGGTTTTGATTAATTTATAGAGATTTCACGCGTACTGCGCCAAACTTATGCTGGTTTTTTTTTTGCGCTACAAACTGAAAGGCGAAAAGGGACGTTTTTTATAGTCAAGACTTTTAAGTGTCAAAAATTTATTCCACCACATCACCATATCAAATAACCAAAACCAAACCTAAAAAAC
>JAJLWK010000062.1:0-35021 GCA_030570675.1 Myxozyma neglecta | reverse complement strand
TTGTCTGATCACAGACGTCTCACGCTCGCAGGATTGGATGGTCTTGCTATTTTGCTGGAACTGTTAACCAATTATTTTAAGATTGAGATTGGTACTAAGCTGCTCGACCATCTGAAAGCTTGGGCTGAGCCCATGAATTTGTATCAGTCATCAGGAAAGCAGCTGATGAGCCAGCATAATATCAAAATCATTGCGGCCATCATGAACATTTATCATCTTTTGCCCGCTGAAGCAAGTAGATTTATGGAAGGTTTAGTGACCACTGTGATTTATTTGGAGGAGCACCTTCGAAGATATCACGATAGTCCGTTTAGGCCCGCTTTGGTGAAATTTACTGTTCGCTATCCAAAGGAAACAATCGAGTATTTTACTCCAAAGTTAGCAGATAGACGATATGGCAAGATATTCATCCATTTGGTTAAGGACGAGAAGAGCACAGAGTTACGTGAGCAGCTTGTTACTCGATTGCCTAGTCTAATTTCCAGAGCTCTTGATATCACAAATCCGGAGGACAAGAGCGGCGCCGTTGTCAATATGATTTACGTTTTCAGCGCGGTGGCAAGATATAAGAAGGAATGGCTGTCGACTCAGAAAGAACCACTGGTACTACTTCTGCAGAACGCTAACTGGCTTCGTGTTTTTGCTCGCTCGCATCAGCTAGCTTCGCCTACCCATTTGATTGTCAAACAAGCGCTAGAAGAGTTGCTGAGCTTATGCGTATCTTACAGTCAAAATACTGAGAGCGACATGGATGTCATATTCAAAGTTATTGACGCTATTGCGACGAAAAGTGTTGAAGGAACCTTGGAGGTTTATAATTACATTTTTGATAACATTGTTCGTTCTCAGTCGCATGAAAGACGTCGCGGATATTTGACACAGTCCATTGACTATTTCAATCAGAATGGAATATCAACAGCAACTAGATGTTTTATTTTCCAATTTGTCATTAATTCTATTCTGATGATGGAAGTTCATCGCACTGATAATCTTAATCAAATAATCGACAAGTCCTGGATTGAGTTAGTACATTCCAAGATTTGGAAGCCTGCTCTTAGCGATGTTTCTGAGGACGGATCAGAATATCAGGATCAATATCGTATTCAATTACTGCAAATGTCGGCTATTCTGCTTCACCACACTCCCAACACAGTGGCTGATATACGCAAGGACATTATTAAAGTTGGATGGAATTATATTAAACTGGAAGATGTTATTAGCAAACAGGCAGCTTCAGTTTTAATTGCTTATTTCATTGTTGCTTACGACACTCCTCTCAAAATTGCACTTCAAATCTATGTGCAACTGTTGAAAGCACACCATAGTGATGCTAGGGTTCTAGTCAAGCAAGCTCTAGATCTTCTTGCATCTGTCCTACCGAAAAGATTTGGGTCTGAAAGTCGCTTTCCATTGTGGTCGAAGTACGCAAGACGAGTTTTATCTGAAGATGGTCACAATGTTGGGCAAGTGATAAATGTATACCAATTTATTGTCAGACATCCAGATTTGTTTTACGAGTCTCGAGATCACTTCTTTGGAATGATTGTATCTGCAATGCCTAAACTCGGATTCATGGCAAATTCGCCATCTGAGAACCAAATTCTTTCGGTAGATTTGGCTGAGCTCATTCTGAAATGGGAAAAAACTAGAATCGGAAGGATGACTCTTCAAGAAGAAAGCGGCGAGACGAACAACTCAGCTATTAGTAATTCTAGTCCGGCACCACTCTCTCCTGAATCGCGTAAGAGACGGTTTGATGAAATGCAACAGGGTTCCCCTGCCGGACCTTCATCCACAGCTGATAATCAGGCAACGCAGTCACCTGCACCAGGGGGTGATAGCAAGTCTCAAGAGATTCTGGTGCCCTTCTTAATGCGTGAAGCTACCATCACCTATTTGATTAGATTTGCATGTATTTCACAACAAAAAGCAACAGAGAATCCTTTGGCGCGACGAATTATTGATATATTACATCAGTTCTTGGGTCCTGGATTATGGTCTGAAGTTAATGTCAAGCTCTCATTCTTTGAGCGCAGTTTAGCACAGAACTCATTGTCAAATGCTAATCTGGTGTCCTTCATAAATGCCTTGCAGATTATTCGAGTGACTTTAGACCAGAAGCCAGATGATTGGATTTTGGCCAATATGGAGCAGTTGGAAAAACTGCTGAGCAAATCGATCCATTCGGATATAGAAGATGTTCAAAAGTGCTTGCAACCGGTGTTGGCGCGAGTTTTGCGTGCAATCAATTCTGGCAGCGATGATATAAATCAAGAGCAGAACTCAAGTTTTGTGTCTCTGATCAGCAGTGTTATACAAGAGAATTTCAATAATAGCCAGGCTTTAGTTTCTAGCGTTTTGCTTTCATGTACGCTATGTGAATATCGCCCTCAAGCTGTTGATCCTTTACTTCCAGTGTTGATGAGAGCATTTGGAAAACTCTGTAAAGATCATATCATAGCGAGTGTACAGCAATTTGCCGGAGTATCTGTAGCAGCGACTGCGGCCGCGGCTTCTGCAGCTCATGGCGCGAATGGAAATGGTAATAACCAGGTTGCTGGTCAACAAACAGCTCCGGCTGCAAATGGTGGAGCTAATGGAAACAGCGGTACACCTGGCGATTCTCAGGCAAACTCATCTGAACTAGACCCTAAAAAGGTTGTTAGTATGCTAGAGAAAATTTTTCAAATAGGCGCGGATAGAATCTCTCATTTGGAAGACCAACGCCGAGTCTTTTTAAGTGTCTTGGGCCAACTAGTGGACAGATCAAATGACATTGGACTTTGCACCAAAATTCTGGAGATTGTCCGTAAATGGATATTTAGCAGCACAGAGCTTTATCCACTGTTGAAGGAGAAAACCGGAATTCTCACGAAAATGATGGTGTTTGAAAACCGCGGGGATTCTTCTTTGACTGAGAAGTTTTATCGTCTGGTAGTTGATATTTACGAGACTCCATCCCTTATTCGGACTGAAGTTACTGTTCGTTTAGAGCATGCTTTCTTGGTTGGTACTCGAATCGGTAATGTTGACATCAGGAAAAGATTTATGAGAATATTTGGAGATAGCTTGGACAAATCTCTTTGGAAGAGATTCATGTATGTGATAAAGGATCAAAACTGGGATAGTTTGAACGATTCTTTATGGATAAATCAGGCAACTCAGCTTCTGTTTGGTTCCATCTTGCCAGATTCACGAATTTATCTGAGTGACAGAGATTTCGTGACTCCTTCCTTTTATTCTTTGACAAACACTATTGAGCGTCGTAACGATCATAAGGTGACGGATGCTATCGAAAAATATTTAAATCGCCGAAAGGAATTTGTAAATAAAAGCGCCGCCATTACTTGTAAAGATTTCTTTGAACCTTTGATGGAACTGTTCTATTATGATGCCGATGCCGTCCGCAAAGCTTGGGTCGGATTTTTCCCTATAGCTTGGTCAACAGTTGGCGCTCGCGATCGTCAGGATGTATCTCGAAACTTCATCACAATGTTAAGCAAGGACTTTCATACCAGACAGATGGATAAAACACCCAATACTGTTCAGGTGCTTCTGGAAGGTATGACTAAAAGTGATCCTCCTGTTCAACTTCCCCCGCATTTGGTGAAATATCTTGGAAAGACTTACAATGCTTGGTATCCGGCAATGAACATTCTTGAGGAAGCTGAACTTCATCCGCAAACTGATAGTCAAACGGTCAAGGAAAGTAATTTGGACGCACTCGTGGAAATGTACGCAGCTCTTCAAGAGGACGACATGTTTTATGGGCAATGGCGCAGGCGATGTCAGTACATTGAGACTAACACTGCTATCTCTTACGAGCAGTTGGGACTTTGGAATCAGGCGCAGCAGATGTATGAAACTGCTCAGATTAAGGCACGGAGTGGTGCGCTACCGTACTCGGAATCTGAGTATATATTATGGGAAGATCACTGGATTTTGTCTGCAGAGAAGCTACAACAATGGGAAATTTTGTCAGAACTTGCAAAGCATGAAGGCTTCACAGATCTTCTACTTGAATGTGCGTGGCGTTTAGCTGACTGGACAGCGGAAAAAGATCCCTTAGAACAATCGATTAAAAGTATCATGGACGTTCCAACTCCGCGAAGATACATATTTGAAGCTTTTATGTACTTGCAAAAATTTTCGCAAAAAGCGGATGCATCCACTGCAGAACTTTCCAAATGCTGCGACGAAGGAATTCAACTCACTTTGCGGAAATGGAGCTCGTTACCAAGAATGATAACTAACGCTCACATTCCACTCCTACAAGCTTTTCAGCAATTTGTGGAGTTACTGGAAGCATCTCAGCTCTACAAAAATTTGGTTACTACTGATGTAACCAATGTGGAGTCTAAAGCGCAAGACATGAAAGTAATACTTCAGGCTTGGAGAGAACGACTGCCCAATCCCTGGGATGACATAAATGTCTGGGGAGATTTGGTAGCTTGGCGCCAACATGTGTTTTCCGTCATCAATAAGTATTATATTCCTCTGGTGCCTCAAATTCAAGCTCAGTATGGTAACAACTCTGCTACCAACTCGACATCTTACAGAGGCTATCACGAAATTGCATGGATAATCAATCGCTTTGCACACGTTGCCCGCAAACATGGAATGGCGGATGTTTGTATTGGTCAGTTGACTAAGATCTATTCGCTACCCAACATTGAGATTCAAGAAGCATTTTTGAAACTGCGTGAGCAAGCTAAATGTCACTACCAAAATCCCAACGAGCTACGTACCGGCTTGGATGTTATCAGTAACACTAATCTGATCTACTTCACTGCTGAGCAGAAAGCGGAATTCTTCACTTTGAAGGCTATGTTTTTTGCAAAACTTGAAAGATGGGAAGATGCTAATCAAACATTTTCAAGCGCAGTTCAGATTGATTTTGGCTTGTCGCGTTCTTGGGCTGAATGGGCTTATTTCCATGACTGCAGATTCAAAGCCACGAATAATATGAATAACGCTGCTCATGCTATTAGTTGCTACATGCAAGCTGCGGCTCTTTATAGAAACGGAAAAGTTCGTCGATTTTTGGGTCGCATTCTCTGGCTTATCAGTCTGGACGATAGCTCTCAAGTGCTGTCGCAAGCTTTCGATAGCTTCACTGGCGACGTACCTGTTTGGTATTGGATTACGTTTATTCCTCAGCTATTGACTTCTTTGTCCCACAAAGAAGCTCGCTTGGTTCGCAAAATTCTGATCAGAATTGCTAAAAGTTATCCTCAGGTATGCATAATATGTCACAATTTTTCACTTTTCCGCTTCATGTATCTAATTTGTTTTCTAGGCTTTGCACTTCTCTTTGAGAACGACGAAAGAAGACTACACAGTTTTGCAACGTCAAGCAATGCAAGCGTCACAAAGAGAGGCATCTCAAAGACAAACAGCCATGCGCAATGCTCAACCTCCACCAGCCGCTACAGCCATGCGAAATTCACCATCAATCTCTCAAGCCTCTATTCCAGGTTCTCCATACGTGCAACATGCCAATAGCGAAGCTTCAGGAAGTCCGCAGATTGCACCGGGTACCACTGCCGGTGCTGCTCCACATTTTGTTAATCGCCCTGTTCAACCCGCGAATGCAACCGTACCAGCAGCTGGATCACCCGCTGTGTCTCAAGCAACCCCGCAGCCTACGGCTCCTCTGCAGCCTTGGGAGTACGTTGATGAAATTCTGGGTATTCTCAAAACAGCATACCCACTACTTTCGCTTTCTATGGAAACTTTCGTGGATCAGATTTATCAACGATTCAAGTGTTCAGAAGATGAAGATGCTTATCGCTTGGTAGTTGCTCTGTTAAGTGATGGAGTTCAAGTAAGTTATATTTAACAGTGTTAAACTTAATACTAACGGTCACCAGTACATGGGACGTATGCCTGCACCAAGTGATGATAGCCGATTACCACCTGCCGCCGAAGTCAATATTTCAAAATTTGCCGATAGTATCTTACCAAAGTATCTAAAGGTGAGTGAAACATTGGTGAATGGATTGACGCAGCTTTAACATATTTTTAGGCCGCATTCGAAGCCGACTTTGTGCATGAAGTACCCAACATCCAGACCTATTTGAGAAAGTTGCGGTTATGGAGAGATAGATTTGAGGAGAAACTAGATCGTCGTCAGATGTCGGAACGTTTGAACTTGGAGGCTCTGAGTGCTCATTTAAGTGAATTCCACTATCAGAAGTTTGATGAAATTGATGTCCCCGGCCAGTACTTGCTGGTAAGTTGCAAATTGAAGGCGAATTGAGAAAATATTAACACTACTATTTTAAATCTATAGCATAAAGATTCGAACGCTCATTTTGTCAAGATTGAGAGATTTTTGTCCAAGGTTGATATTGTTAGAGTTCAAGGATTATGCTACCGCCGAATTACGATACGCGGATCAGATACGAGAACCTATCCATTCACAATTCAGTATCCTGCTGCTAGACATTGCCGTCGTGAAGAACGAATTACGCAGCTATTGCGAATTCTTAACAGGTATATTTAGTTTTTTTTTAGTTTTTTTATATTATGGTGTTAATACGTCGAAAGCAATCTCACGCGTCGTAATGAAAGTCGTCGCAGAAACCTGCAGTTTTATGTCGCTGCAGCAATTCCATTGTCACCACATTTTAGACTTATCCAGGACAGCCCTGACTTCAGTTCTCTTCAGCAAATTTATGAAGATTATTGTCACCGCACAGGTCGACAAAAAGATGAGCCTCTTATTTACACAATTCAGAAGTTAAGACAGGCTACGGAAGCCCGACAAGGAGTACGTTTATCAACATGTATTATAGAGCTTTCACTAATGTTTAAATAGCGCGCCAGCGATATAGTTTCGGATAAAATCGATATTCTCAGCCATATTCAAAACACTATGGTTCCTGCAACTATTGTTCGAGATGTATGTATACACATAGGGTCTTTAAAAATTGTTTCTAACAACATTCTAGCATTTTATGAAAACTTATAGTTCTTTCAGCGATTTCTGGCTGTTCCGAAAGCAGTTCTCATATTCATATGCAGGAGTAGCGTTCATATCATACATGATGTGTTTGAATGGGCGACTGCCGCATAAATTACTTATATCTCATACCTCTGGATCGTCATGGGCCACAGAAACGTTGCCGTCGTTGCCATCGCACACGCAAACGCCAGCATTCTTTAACAGTGAACATGTGCCATTCAGATTAACTCCGAATATTCAGCATCTGATGGGACCTGCTGCCACTGAAGGACTCTTTTCACCGTCTGTGATGGTGTTTGCTCGAAGTTTAACAATGCCTGAATTTGATTTGGAGCAGTACTTGACGCTATTTGTGAGAGATGAGATTATGTAAGTTTTTCTTTTAATTAATTACAGAACAATCGGAAGGACTAACAATATATTGACAGATCTTGGTATGCATTCCAGCACCGACCATGCGCTCATGATCAACAACTGCAAGAGATTGTTAAGATGAACGTTGATATTATTTTAAAGAAAACGGTAGCAATATCGCAGCCCGGAAAAGGAACCATTCCGGCGAATCAAGCCATTATTGATTTAGTTGCACAAGCGGTGAATCCAAAGCGACTTGCAATGATGGACAACACCTATATGCCGTATTTGTAATTACTTGTTACTGTGGTTCAAACTGTATTTTATGAATTAATGAACAAAACTATGTATTTTATAATTAATTATAATGATAATATTACAAGTAAGAGAATCAAATATATCCAAAAACGCCAGACCCAAATAGATGTAGAGTTGATTATTGTACAAGTTTTGATTTTTTGAGAGTGATGCCGAGATTTGAAGCTGATAAATTGGATTTCCGCTTTTTTAGTAAGTCGAGAGGACTACTAGACTTTAAGTTGGCTGGTTTCGCAACTGTTTGTTTCGTCTGTGGAATTTCAGAAGTTTGAGACGCTTTCCGGGCATTAGCAAAAGCCAAACGCGCCAGTTCAGCATCTTCTTCATCTTGCTTTCGTCGCGCTTCAATTTGAGCAATATCATCTTCAGATTTATTAACTTTGAGTAGTTTTTCGGGATTAACGTGTTCAGTTAAAGCATTTCGTGTTCGAAGTTCATCCAAAGCGTCAGCGATTTCCATTTCACGTTTAGCATCAACAACTTTAGCTTCTAATTCTTGCATTGCATTTTCTTCTTCTTCTTTTTCAAGTCTGTCCAGTCTTTGTTCTTCTGTTTCGTCTTTGTTTTCAGGATCACGCCATGGTTCGAAATTTCGAACTGCACCACGTTCAGAGACGTAATCAGAGTTTTTAGGATCAGTTTTGAATGTGATTTCAGCAGAACATCTTGTACATCTAATATGGAACCGTAATATTGAAATCCCAAGATATTTTTCACCAGTGTTTTCTTTTCGCGCATTGAATTTCTTTCCTTTATAAATGTACTCGCCACAACTTGTACATTTCATCGAATACGGCGTCATTAATCGTACGGTTTGAAGCTTAACTGGTGCATCTTTGCCTTTTGGAGTTCGTCTCCGTTTCTCAAGCTTTGATGGATCGAAATTTGGGGGGTAGTACTTGTTGATTGTCTTACGTTCAGACATGGTCGCGAAGTGCTAGGTTTAATGATAATGTGGAGAAGAGAAAGTTGGTGAGTTCAAATAGTATTATGTAATCATTTATCTGTGGATAAGGGTTTTAATAAATAGTCTCTCTTTTTGAAATACGGTCCCTTTAATCAATGATTATTCGGAATGAAGAGCAATTATTTAATTCGATAACTTGTTTATCATTCAAATTTGAAGAAATATAAGAATGGTCAAACTTAATGTTACAACGAGTCTTACCGTGCAGTTTAAGATGGAAAAAGAGAACAATTTTGCAGACTTCAAAAATCCCTAGAATCATATTCTAGTGCTAAACCCTAAAAAAGTGCGACATTAATGTCGATCAAGACCAATCGGCGAGATATATATTATTTGCAGATATATTATTTACCGAATCGCTATACCAGGTTCATCACAGTTTAATGCACATTCTACATATAGATTGACTAGATACACAGCAACTGAAGCTCTAGTCCTGGTGCGTGTAAAAACTGTGATAAGATCACTTATAACTACGAACGAATGACTGAAGAATAGAAACAGGCAGAATGGTTCTGCGGTTCCAGGTTGGCTACTCTACAAACTATTCTTCAACGACATACGTAGTCTGGTTCTCAGTTCCACACTGAGCACATATAGTGTAATAAACGAGATACTAGGCAAGCGACTCTAAGATCAGCCCAGGAACGTTCGAACACTGACCAACCTCAAAGATTCCGTTGTGCTACATAATTTAGATTATAAGAATAAAAATGAGTTCCAGCCTATCTGCTTCATAGCAAAAGTTGACACGCAACAGCAGCATCAGTAAACGACGTGCGCGGCGCGTTCCGGAGTAGCCGCGTGTTGACAGCTTCCCAAAGGAGAAAAGACAAGACAGGATGACGTCAGTAATGCAGGGCTTTGTACTTCCTGCCTTGTGCGCTCGCTCATGAAGTTTACTAATAAACCGACCGGGCTCTTTTGGCGCGCTCGTCGCCATTGTTTCGCACACCTGCGTCTCCGACCGCCCCCGCCTCGGTTTTCCACCCTTTTTCACTTTGCTTTGCGCAGTTTTCTGTGAGCGGTTTTAGGCTTGCTTGACTGAGCAATGTCGAAAGCGGAGCAGGCGATGCCTCCTGGGTAAGCTCACTCGTCCTTCTGTTTTTGATTTGCTCTATCGGGGCGTGGGGAAAAGCCGAATGATGCACACCCGTCCCGCGCTGGAGTGTTCTATCTCGCTCCTGGCCCAATTGCGTTATTCTGTCAGTAGCAGACAACTCTGTTATGAAAGTATCATTGGGTCCTGCATTGTGTTCTTGAACGTGAAGCCCCAGAGCTTCAATTACCAATTAAGCGAGCGAGCTTGCTAACTTGGCCGCAGCATCACCCGCACGCGAAGCTCCATCAGTTCTTTGTCACGAAGGGCTCGTGATTCAATCAGCTCAAAAAAGGGTATGTTTTTCTTTTCTGCCTTCTATTTTATATTCTGTCTCGTCGCAATCTGTCCAGCGACACCTCTGCAAACATACGTGTCTTTTGTTTGTTCGTTTATTGATTTCTGTCTAGGAAACTCGCTTGAAGACACAATCAAATCCTACAAGTTTCTTGCGGCCCTCCGGTCAAACGACATTGCATTTATAACCAAAGTGCTCAACAATGAAGAAAAATCAGCCTCTTCACATTCTGATCTTCAATTGCTACTTCACACTGCAGTCCAAGTGTCTTCACTTGACACTGTGAAGTTCATCATCTCATCAAAAAATCCTGCCATCGATGTCAACGCCACAGATGTGAACGGTAATACCCCATTGCATTTAGCTGCCATGATCGGAAGAGAGGAGATAGTCCAACTGCTCATGGATCTTCCGAATATTAATGATACCATTCTGAATCATGACGGCAAACAGGCTATCGAAATGTGTCGTTATGCAGAGCTTGCTCAGGCAATGCAGATATCACGGGCGCAATTCGTAGAGAAAGCTGCCTCTGAAATGAAAGCATGTTTTCAAAAAGGTGACACTGTAGGACTTGGCCGCCTCCTCAGTAGTCCTAGAGCCAGCGCTCTTTTGGATATTAATGGCCAAGACCCTGATACCGGCAGCACTGTCTTGCACGATTCGGTCCGTGCAAAGAGTATCAAACTTGTGCAATTTATTCTTGATCATGGGGGTGACCCTTTCAGACGGGATCGAAAAGGAAAGCTTCCTATAGATATTTGCAAAGACGATACAATTAAGAAAATGCTAAAGAGTGCTTCCAAAAACCAAACTATAATCACAGGAAACTCTGCAAATGAAGCTCCGCGTATGAAAGGATACTTGAAGAAGTGGACTAATTACACGGGTGGCTATAAGTTACGCTGGTTTGTTCTCGAAAACGGTATCTTATCTTATTACAAGAATCAGGACGACACTGGAACAGCATGTCGTGGTTCCATCAACATGCGTATAGCAAATCTTCGACTTGATTCTTCTGAGAAGCAACGGTTTGAGATTATAGGAAAAGGTTCTGTCAGATATCATCTTCGCGCAAATCACCCTGTTGAGGCAAATCGGTGGGTGTGGGCGCTTTCTCAAGCTATCCAGCATGCTAAAGATCAAGCGAAAAAGCAAGATTCTCTGGGCATCAAAAAGCGCATTGCTGGTGATGCTCAATCTTTGGAGTCAGCGACCACCGATAGATTTGCGGTACCGCAGAGCTTATCTCGTGTTGCAGCAGTCGGAAATAGCATTAATGGCTCTAATCGTAGTTTACCTATCCCTCATCCTCCCAGCATTAAAAGTATAGGCAACAGTTTTCAAGATACTTCTGAAGCTGAATTTGAAGAAGGCGATGATTTTGATGACGATGACTCTGAGAATCAGCTAGAGGAGCCACATAAGGGCGATGTTGAAGTCGTGGCACACTCCATCGCGATGGAGATCAAAATGCTGCAAGACATGACAGCGTCCATAACTGAAGAGAGAAATGCTATAGTTCGCGACTACCCTCGATTAGAAGAAGCATTTAAATGCTATGATAATTCGCTCATCAGTCTTAAAAACCTAATGGACGAACTTTTGCGAAAAGCCAACGAGCGTGAAAACTATTTCCGCAATGCAGTGGAGCGTGAAACAGAACTTCGAAGAATTTGGGAAGAAAACATGAAACAGTTAGCTGTAGAGAATGACCAGATTGAAGGTCATTTGCATAACGTTGTGGAAGAACGCAAAGCTGCGCGCAAAGCTCTTCGTGAAGTGCTGGGAACTGCTGATCAAGCTCCTGTTGTGCAACGTTCCGAACACAGCGTTGCTGTTCTTACTGCAGTCATGAATGAAGACGAGGATGATGAGTTTTTTGACGCCATCGACAACGAAGAAACTTCTGAGAAATCTCTGGCAATAGTACCTTCAAAGACAGAAATGCGACTAGCAGATGCCGAAAAGCAAGGATATACTGATATCCAATTGAAGAAGCAACAAGAAATCATTAAAGTGGGATCTTTTCATGGTTATGAAGATCCTATTCGAACTCGTTTGCGTTTAGATGAAGACGACCGGCCCAAGATTAGTTTATGGGGTATTTTAAAGAGCATGATTGGCAAAGATATGACAAAGATGACACTTCCAGTATCTTTCAACGAGTGCACAAGTTTGTTGCAAAGAGTGGCAGAAGATATGGAGTATGCAGATCTTTTAGATCAAGCAGCTCTCTGTGAGGATTCGTCATTACGTATGGTCTATATTGCTGCATTTGCTGCTTCAGAGTATTCGTCGACTATAAATCGTATTGCGAAGCCGTTTAATCCTTTACTTGGTGAAACTTATGAATACTGCCGACCAGATAAAGGGTATCGATTCATTGTTGAGCAAGTCTCGCATCATCCTCCAATTGGAGCTGCACTAGCTGAGTCCGCTCGATGGGATTACTATGGAGAGAGTGCGGTGAAGTCCAAGTTCAACGGTCGCTCATTTGATATCAACCCTCTAGGAACATGGTATTTGCATATTCGGCCTGTTTCTGGAGGAGAGGAGATTATCACCTGGAAGAAGGTCACGTCGTCGGTTGTTGGAATCATCACTGGCTCACCTGTTGTTGATAACTACGGAGATATGATCATCACGAACCATACAACGGGTGATGTTTGCAACTTGAAGTTCAAACAACGTGGATGGTACGGTTCAGGAGCATACGAAGTATTCGGAACTGTGCTCGACAAAGCAAAGAATCCTAGATGGTCAGTTGGCGGCCGCTGGAATGACAAAATTTACGGAAGACGGTATCAGCATGACACTGAATCTGTTTTGGTTCAACTCAGTAAAGAAGTTGAAGGTTCAGCGTCAGATGGAACTCTTAAACGTATAAACGCTGCTGCATCGCAGTCGAAGAAGCAAACCGCCATGTCTCATGAAATCACGAAAACTTTGAATGGTCCCGATCCTCCATTTTTGGTATGGCAGAACCACCCTCGCCCTCCTGCTCCGTTCAATTTAACACCCTTTGCAATCACATTAAACGCTCTTAATGACAACTTGAAACCATGGATCGCACCGACTGATACCCGCCTTCGACCTGATCAACGAGCTATGGAGGATGGCGAATATGATTTTGCAGCAACTGAGAAGAATCGTCTTGAAGAAAAGCAAAGAGCTCGAAGAAAGAAGCGTGAGATGGAGGGATCTCATCATAAACCTCGTTGGTTCACGAAAGCCAAGCATCCTATCACAAAAGAAGACTACTGGAAATTCAATAATGAATACTGGACTACCAGAGAGGAAATGGGTCGGAAATCCGTTGAAATGCATAAAAAGCTGCAATGGGAGAACGTTGAAGATATTTTTTGATTTGAATGTATGATTAAAATTCCTCCTTGAGATTGCTTTTTGGAGAAGTAAGTGTTGCAGTGATCAAAACTAAGACGCTTTTGTACAAAATGTACATTTTATTTTATTCTTGGTTTACGGTAATGCGATCTCAGTTTTATGTACTTCTGACGTCTTGCCGTTTTTGATTTTATTCCCTTTTTTTCCTGTTTTTTTTTTTGGTCATCGGCTTTTGACGCGTTTTAACTTTGTACTCAAATATAGAATTTAATATATTAAGTTTCTAGTTTTTCTTCTTATACGTGTTGTAATATTAATGACTTATTTATTTGTATCATGTCGGAACAAGTAGCGATTGATAAAATCGGTCTGCTGTGCTGATGAAAAGCATACAAGGATCTATTTCGTTTTTAGTATTACGGTCCTTCCTTATCTGTAAGATGTGTACCCATATCATGGTTTCAAAGCAGATTTAGATTAGATGCTAAAATAGATAAGTTGGATTTTGTTTTACAGCATTATTTGTTGTCCACTTGATTCAAGAGCACGGAACGATTGTGCTGTGAACTGCACCACAACTTTATATAAAAAATCCAAAAAACGGCTAAACCACTAGTTATTCTACAACTATTCAAGACAATGGGCGTAATTCGGTATACGTATAAACCTCTATTATAAAAGTAAATAAAAATGATAAAATAGTAATAAGAAAAGTAATAAAAACCCAGATATGCTAATAACTTGAAAAGAAAAAAAACAAACCGCAGCACAAAATGAAAATGAGATGTAATCAAAAAAGAAAAGGAAATAGATTCAATGTATACTGACAATATATTGGTTTAAATAATTGAGTATATGAAAGTTTGAACAATGTAGTCATTGTGTGATGTGGCAGTTTTTCTTTAGACAAAAGGCCAAGCAATCTTCTTCGAACTAGTTGCTATCCCTTTTGATTGTCCAGTCATATAAAGAAAACCAATGATCTCTCTGCTTATTTTCCGAATCCAGGAATAAACTTCCATGAATCTTTCATGCTAGGCCTTTCTAAACCGGAGCTAGGCTTTCCAAAGTTTTCGTCAATATCAAGTAAAATCTTAAAGGCATTTCGACTTCGCAAAAAGTCAACATTGCGAGAATCAGGATCAAATGATTTTTGCTCTCCCGAAGGAATTGAGTGACCTGCTTCAGTGGCGCCCGAAGCATGATACGGGAGTACCGTCTGTAACAGCTCGTACATGGCCAGCGTACAACCAAACTGTGGAGATGAGCGGAAAATACGAGCGGGCCCACCCTTGAAAAATGCCTTAAAACCTTCTTCCCGCCAAATGGTTGATGCGCAGTGTGCAATATTTTTGTAATGAGTTTGACCAACGCGCGCTTCAGCTTGTAATCTAGTTTTTATAACATCACATGGTGTGGTAAGGTAGGCTGCTGGCATACCTGCTGCCGCACCTGCAATCAAAAGTTGACCAACTCCCAAGCTCTTTCCCGGTCCTTCACCAAAATAATCTTTTTTGATGTGATTATATGTGGGGAAGTAAATTGCAGAAAATGGAACATCACGACTCAGGCACGCAGTAGCACCCTTGTATAATCCCACCAAACCTAGGTTGCGAATAATCCACATGGCGGACCGCTTTGGAGCACCTTCAATTGTCTTGCTAACCTCTCCTTGAATCTGAAGTCTAATTTTCACAATTTCCAGCGGGTTAGTAAACACGACCTGGCAAGCACCAGCTGAAGCACCAGACAGAATCTCTCCGAGAATAGAGATGTTTCCATTCTCGTCCGAAAACTTTCCACGCGCAAAATCGTTGACAGTTAGCTTAATTGCCTTTTCAGGGGCTACACCAACAAGTTGAGGGCCAAGACCAGAGTACAATCCGCGGAAACCCTCACGCTGAATGACCTTTTTAAAACAATCGATCGAGTTTTTGTACATGACCTGGCCGGGTACACTTGATGAAGAACGCTGGTTTTGCATACGAGTCTTAACGAGATCAATAGGGTAGACAATAGTAGCACCGAACGCGCCCGCAACAGAACCGAGAAGGAAATGGTAAGCTGACTCAAAAACCTGCGAAAGAAATTCCGTAGGTTCATGTAACGCATTTTTAGCAGCTTCTATTTTTTCGTATCTAGATTGATTGTAGAGAACTTCTGGGTCTTGCCATGAAGGATCAAGAACGCGACGGAAGTCATCACGCGACAGGCGACCGGTAGAGTTGTCTAAGGAGGCAAAATGGAACAGAATATCAATTTCCATAGGGGTGAACAGTGAGAACATAGTTTTTCGGGCTGCCTCATTTACAAAGTCCGTGCGTGTGATTTTGTTGTCAGGAGTTTTAGCGGCAGCACCCTGCACAATGATGTCGACCATATCAGACTCACGAATGACGTTCTGAAAAGCACGGACATTTGCATATGAAATTTTCGAAGAAGCCGAAATATTGCAAAGAGTATGAAGAGACTGAAGAAGGCGATCAGAAAGCTTGTGCTTTGATGTTTGTTCGATAATCTTTTGGAATTGATCCGGCTCAATGAATCCAGTGTCTTGTTTGTCAAAATAATGGAACGCCTGTAAAAGTTTTGTCTAAGTTAGAAATTGACAAATAAGAATATGGGAGTGTACGAACCTGACGCACGCGCTCGCCCTGAAGGCCACGAAGCATTTGCGCGAACTGATCATAAGTCATTGAATGCCGACGCTTTTTGTTTCCAAGGTAAAGGGTAGCCCAATTGGCATTCCAGTCAAAGGGGAATGAGTCCGCCGATTTGTTTTGGTTGTAGTAGTTGATGAACTCGTCGTAGTCGACAACGCCATTGCCGTCGGCGTCAAACAGACGAAAAGCGATTTGATATTCAGCGTCAGGCTTCTGAAGTAAGTTCTCAAAATATATCCAGTCCTGGAAAGATACAAGACCCTTTTTACTCCGGTCTGCGGCGGAGAAGAGAACAGCGTAAGACTCCCGAGCGATTTTGTGGTAATCTTCTTTTGGCGGGGCAATCGCAGCAACGAAGTCGTCACGGGTCATGTGCGGTTCGCCGTCGACAATTGCGGACGCATGCTGGCGAAAGGCTGCGCTTGCATGGGCAGAAGTCATTGTGGGAAGAAGAGAGGGTGCGTGGTAGAGTTAACGTGGGGAAAAGCGAGAACGCCGACGGGATCGTTAGAGTCAGAAGAAAAAGGATGAGAAACTATTGGAGACAGGAGTGAAACGATAGAAAAACAGATAGCGAAACTGGCAAACAGGTGCAAAGGAAAAAACCCCGAAAGTAAAGAAAGACGGAAAACACGGAAGAGCACCGAGGCGCGGGGAAGCGAGATAAGAAGAAGAAAAGGCGGGATTTGAGTGGTGAAGTCGGAGCGGCGGACGAAGCACCGGTTCGGAGCTAAGAGAAATTGTCGGCTGCTGGCTTTTTGTGGGGCTTGTGCTGCGGCGCTCCGTTCGGCGGGGTTGCCGCGGCCGTGTGCGCCCGTTCATTTGTTACATCGGCCTCCGCTGGTCCTCCGCTGACTAAGCCACATTCTCGTCGGCTGGGCTTCTTTTATTTCTTATAGCCGTCCGGCCTCTTGCTGCATAACAGCCGCTTTCCAAACCCTTTATTCGGTTTGCACGTGCGCTTATGCTATATACACCCTTCCCTGACCCTGGCCTCCTGAGTTTATGGATTTCCTACCGAATGTAGTTCTCGTCAAACCGCAAATCGTGGCATTCGCCCACACTGTCACCCGCAACCTTCCCACTGTCTTTCCGGGGCACGTGACTACTGCTTGCGGATGAACCCTCGATCACTGACCGTCGGCGGTTCCAGAGACAGTATTCTCCCATAATGCGCACCATCTCGTCTCCACCGTTTTGGTGTGCATTTCCATTGCTCACCACTCCTATGTCCATTGCTGAGTCCTCCAGTAGAACCGCATCCCAATTTGTGCATGTAGTCGATGCCCGTCTTCGTCCACCGTATAGCCCACCCATTTGTCCCCGATGTCTTATTTCTGCAGGAATTGACGACTCGCTGTGATGTCTTCCATTGGCAGGTCGCGTGTTCTCTTTGTTACTCTGTATTATTCTTTCAGCAGGAGTGGCGATCTTCTTGACAGTATTTGGGTTTGAATTGCTCGTCGATAACGCCAATATGGAGTTCAAAAACCTATTAGGCTGCCAGCTCACTGTTGTTTCTAATTCTGCTTTGTGTATAACCGTCCTTGTCTGTCTTTCAGGCGATTCCATCATTTTGTAGAGTATATTTATAATTCACTGCGTGAAAATGTCTGTTTGTGGTTGTTAACCGTGATATACCCCGACTCCGCGATCTGCTTTGTTTACTTTCTCGATCTGATTAAATGTGACACTTCCAACGTAATGCCAATTCACTTTGTTGACCGGCCTGCACAAAACCTTCTCAAAAGTCCTAACAAAGAAAGCAAATTACCAAACACCTTTCAAAGTATTTCTTCACGATGGAGAATGTACACCGTAAATTTTCTCGTTTTTTTTTTGCCGGCCAAGTTCACCGCAAGCAAGCCTCAGCGAGCAGATCAAAACGTGGGCGTTATCAGATCAAAAGTCCCGAGTTTATTTTGGTTCTCGTATTCGTCTTGTCGTAATTACAACCATCTCTCTCTGCGTTGTCAACCTTTTAAATACACAGAGAAGAAAATACTGATGTATTTTATTGATTGAATTTGGGCAAGATTATTTTAAATGGCTTGTGCTGTCTGTCTCTTCGTTCTATTGTAGTATGTGTTTCAAGTGCACGGTCGCTGCGTCTCTTCCGCTTGACCGATCGGTGGCATCTCTGGACTATGCTCACTATTTTGATAAGTATTTTGACAACTAGTTATCTTTAAATTGTGCAAATGTAAACTTCGTAACGCTTGTTTCTTATTAGCAATTTATTTGACTCGACTGCGCCCAGGAAGTGGCGCATCAATCGCAACACGACTGGTTTGCACGTGCTCGATTAATGAGCCGCGCTTCATTCAGTTCATCAAAACAAATGCGATGAACGCAGTCTTCAATTTCATTCATCAATATTACTACTAAACCAATGGATTTTTCATCTTTTTGAAGATGCTCCGGATGCCTGCAGTGACGATCAGATAGAGGCGTTGTACGTCCATTAAAGGACTCCTCAGTAACATGTGAATATAGAATTGTCTCAAAACACGTGGACGTAATAGATGACGACTACCAAACTCACTTTTGACTGTATTTTCTTTTCATTTTATGATCTTCCGTTGTTTAATGAAGCCATGTATTTCACAAAAAACTTGCAAACCCTGACCACTAAAGAGCAGAGCTCCTAACCCTATGAGCCACTAGTCCCTTAATGATGTAACAATTTTTTAAATGTCAATAATAATTAGTTCTGTATCATTTATTTACATACGCTATCAATCTCTGCTTTCTGTCGTGATTCCTAATGGGCAGATATTTTAATCTGATTGTTACAGAGATTAGTAATTGATATTGACATATACATGGCGATTCTTCAACCATGCCGATAACACCGACGGATTATGCTTTGGTAGAACAGGTACACCCTTCGACTAAATCCAATGATCCAGCTAACTGTCTAAAAGAAAGTCAGGCAATTGTATATGCCAGGGACTCCTGAGTCAATTAATTTGTACGAGATTTTTTTGAATATTTTTGGGAGTATTTTTTAACAAGACGTTATGGTGCTAGACTTCAGCGCGAACTACAAATGATGCAGAAATCGCCGGAAGCATGGGAGCTTGCTAATATGATGCTTGCAAGTCAAGACTCAAATGTCAGATTTTTTGGAGCTTTGACATATACGGTTAAATTGAACAATGATTGGTGTGTGTTTTTTGTTTAATATGTCTAATTTAAGCTAATTTCAGAAGGCTTTCAATACCTCCTGATTCTGTGTATGAGTTGATCACGCAGTTACTAAACTGGTTTCTGCTATATCGAAAAGGACCTCGTTTTATTATTCAGAAATTAGCATCAACGATGTTTCTCGCAATGATAAAGTTTCCGAACGATGTTCAATCTATCTGGCCATACCCTGTACATGATTTAGTTTTGTCGCTATCCAGAGGAATGCCGATTGTAAATACAAAAGAAACGGGACGACAGAAATTAAGCAGTGAAGATGAATTTGCGGTGCTGGTTGCTGCATTAGATGTTCAAGATCTTGATATTGCATTTCTTTTCTGCTCAACATTCGCTGAGGAGATTCAACGTGCTGACGTTCCTCGACAGTTTAGGTGAGTTCACCGTCCAACACTAAAGATATGTCACTAATTGAAGATCTTCGTTGTATAATTTACTGAAAGAAAGTACCGTACATACAAAGGCACTTTTAACAACTTTACTTTGCTCCAATCCGTCAGATATATCACCGCAACTTTTTAAAGTTCTTGTTACAGCTTTAAAATGTTATCGCTCGTGGTCTTTGGCTCTTGCAAAGAACATGGCAGTTTTATCAGGTGCTGCTGAACTTTCGTCATTATTTCCCAGCGTCATTGGATTTCTTCAAATAGAGTCCGATGAGGAGGTTTTCAGTACTGTGGCTGACGTTACTATTGACTCTATGGAGTGGTCGGATAAATTAATTACACAAGAATCAATGCAGACATTGCTTTCTGTATTTTCTGGTGATTGGGCTGCTACCAAGATTCGAGAAATTGTTGCAGAACCGGGTTTGGCTGAAGAAGGAATTCATCAGTCATTTCTGAATGCATTCGTTTCTTTCGGAGAACTGACTGCCAAAGATATATCTGGAAATCTAAAAATACCAGAGTCGCTTCGAATACTAGAGCTCACGGTGTTATTGCTGACAGTAGAAGGATATCCGATTGAAGAAGAAAATGTTAGCAAACGAACTCTTGAGTTCTGGGATTTATTTGTCGAAAGTGTACTATATGACGATGACGGAGTTGTCCAAGTCCCGTCAGAAAACCCTGAGATCACTGCTTCGAACTCTAAGCCTGGTGATATTATGATGACTGTTGTTGAACTTTTATGGAAAAAATTGCGGTTACCTCCACCTTCTGTGTTTACAAACTGGTCACAGGATTCTAGAGACCAATTCTTAGCATTTAGGAAAGACGTCGCAGACTTGATTGAAAGCTCTTACCAATTAGTCCAGCCAAAACTGTACTCTGTTTTAGTGGAGTACATTATTCAATCGTCTGCGGCTGAGAAAGTAGACTGGGCTGGTATTGAAGCATCTATATTTGCATTAAATGCAATTTCAATGTCTTTGACTACCTCTCCTGTGGAGTATAATTACTTGAAATTGCTACTAGACTCTAGTCTCTTTAGAAGATTACCCGAGTCGTCATTTTTACGCGCAAAGCAGACTTCTCTTTCCTTCATATCATCAATTATACCATATTTTCAAACAGACGCAGGAAAATCATACATACCGCTCATTGTACCATATTTATTTAATTGCCTCGCAATTTCTTCCTTAGCTTTACATGCCTCAAAGTCGATTTATCAATTATGTTCAGACTGTGCTACTATCCTGGCACCTAATGTCCAAGATTTTTTAAATGTCTATCGCGATATGTTGATCAATGGTAAAGAGATTGATTCTTTAGCAAAAGAACGAATTGCTGGTGCAATTGCCGAAGTAATACAGCAAGGTGTAAGTGACACCGAACAGAGAGCTGTTTTCATTGGAGAACTAGTGTCTTCTTTGAGGATATACGCTGAGCAGGCGGTAACGGCTAATACAGAACCCATCACTGACGAGGGTGCTTTACTACCGAAAGAGATAGCAGCTTCGGCATTAAAAGCTTTGGCTATGGTTGGTAAAGCTTGTCGCGACAGTGAGGACTTAGAGTCGAGTGACCAAAACATTGATTTAGTTGTCTTTTGGGATCAGGAAGGCTCAAAAGGACGACAAGTTAAAGATGAGATTCTTAATATTGTTGTAACGTTGAGTCAACGGATACCTGCGTTTTCGGGAGATACAGCGGTTCGTCAAAACGCATCTGCTGTATTTCGGTGTGGCTTCTCAGAAAAACAACCAGGACCATTTACATTCCCTCCTAGTGTTATTGTTGGTTTTATCAGGGAAGAGGTAATGAGGATCGGAAATCTTGCAACTTTACAGCCAGTTTTTGCATTAGCAAGCGGATTCGTTGTGTCTACATCTGCCAAAGATAGTGCAGACACAAGTGCAGAGTGCTCGGAAATTCTGGATGTGTTTTACTCTGGAGCGGTTATACCTAATTCGACTACAGGCATAAACGATCCAGATGTGAATCAAGGCATGCTTGAACTATTAGAGAAATATCTAGCGCGGTATATTCCAGTGCTATTTACAAGTTACTGCTTTGAGCCTTTAATATGTGAATTTGCGGTTGAAATGCTGGCAACGAAAGAGCCACTTGTTGTCAAAGCCGCTGCCCGATTTTGGACAACATTACTGAATAAGAAAATGGCACTTAGTGACGAAATGTCAGTAAGTGAAGCGGAAATCGCTAAAGCAGTGGAAAATGTGGTTCAGGCTACAGCAACTGCCGTCATTGCAAAAGTGGCATGGGCGATTGCAGGAAATGCGACCCGAAGCTTATTGAATGATTACTCTCAAGTATTGAAAACATATTTTAGACTGTATACAGGTAATGCGCAAAAATGGTTGTCTAATGCATTAGAGATTAACTCTTCACAACCTGGAAATGAAATTGATCAGAAAAGACTGAAAGAGAGGAAAATGTTTGTGGGTAAACTTACTATGCTGAGAGGAAGACCATTGACGGAGACTGCAATCAAGGAGTTCTGGTTGAGTGAGCGAGGCATGACTTCGGATTATGTTTAGAGTAGAATCTGTATAGTTGTATTATATTATACTCAATTGATTTAATAATAATGAATAAAAGAGTAGCTATATCAGGTAACGTGCGGCTTGATTTTGCAATTGGCGGGCCACTTCCAAATCTCTTTGGTATTATTCTGATCGTTCGGCATCGTGTAGCAACAAGCTCTTTCACAAGACCAAAGTTCGGTAAGAAAGAAAATGGCGATTACAGATTCGCGAAAAAGTCTCCGATTTATGTTTCATGTGAAAACTATTAAAGCCTTACACACTTTACGCAAGAATAATAAACGATTGGTGACCACTCAATTACTATACCCATCTATTCCTGAGTTTTTCGACTCTCAAGCACTTGATTTATCTAACGGAAGAAAAATTCAGTCTAATGAATTTGGAAAATTGGAGAGTACTTTGTTCTTTGATGAAGTTCAGGGACCGCAATATACGGTTCCTGGAATCACGTTGTCTGCTACACTTCCTGAAGTTCATGAGACTGATGGTGTTCACTGTGACAACAAAGAAATTGAGATTATAGACGAAGGTAAATGGGATAATCAGATTGGGACTGTAGATGAAATGGATTTGTCTCCAGCTAGTTCAAATCCACGATGGTCATGTTCAAGTAAATCTACACCCATGACCTCGCCAGAACGTGCGCCAGAGAGTCATAAACCATCACCTACATTTTCTCCAAAGGAAAATGATATAGTCTCAAACAAAGCGACAGAATTATTTAAAGAAACTGCAAAGGATGATGGTGGTGAAGATGATTTCAGCGCGCAAATTATTGAAGAACTTGCAAAGTTAAGCGTTGATATTAGTACTGTTATAATACCCACTTCTGTCAATACTCTTTTTGTCGATAAAAATGAGCCTGAAAAAGTATTTGAGCAAGAATCTGACTACGATGCTGATGATGAAGGTGAAGGTGATTCTGATATATTGGTAGCGAATATTTGTGACGGTTCAGTTTCAAAAGACTACGATACAATAAAAAGTTACAGAAAAAGACTGCATAGAATGTATGATGATTCCAGCTCATCAGATGAATATGACCAAAGAAAGGAACTAAAGTACTCTTATAATCAAATGGAAAATTCAATGGCGACTATTGATATCTCGCAGTATTATGACTCTTTAGATTCTAGAGTCAAATCTCGTACTATATCTGCCTCTGGAATTCGTGTAACTAGTGGAAATTTTCTTACTAAAATGTTTGCGTCTGTAAGATTATCGCATCGAGATTAGTTTCTATATTTTATACCTGGTCCTTTTAGTGTAATAGCTGGTCAACGGTGTCAGTCTACAATCAAGCACGAGAAGAAAATAATGCTTTTATTGATATACAGTTTTACAAACTCCAAGCAAACCACATCATGCGTACTTATATAAATAATAAAGAATTAAACACCTACCAATTACCATTAACGTAAAAAAGCGAAAAAGCCAGACCTAAAAAGGTTAATGGCCAATGTGCTCTTCTTCGATATGATACAGCAAGTAAATATTCGTTGAAAGACATGTGACCATGATAAATACTCCCCAGCATGCTAACAAGAAACTACCATACTTGATAAAACATCCTTCACCATCTTCACCACGAAGCATTTCGCGCTGCTCTCCGTCTTGGTTTTGTGCATCAGTGTTGTCTAAGTGAATAGATTGCTGAATACCTTCTGCACCGTCAAGAAGATGTTCTTCGTCATCATCATTGACAAGTTCTGGAATAGGAAGATGATACGGTGAACCAAGAAGTTTGTATCCAAAAAGACCTGGAAGAATAAACGAAATCGAAGTGGAACCAGTCGCGCCAACAAACGCGAGAACAGTCTCAAGCGATGTAACAGTCATGGCGATAAGATACGAAAACAACATGATGATCGCGGTCGTTATGACGAATCGTTTTGTAGGAATGATTTTGTTGCTAGTTCGGCTTGATAGTGCAGAGGGTGGTGGTGTATTTGTGACCCAGGGATAAATGAAATGAGTGAAAATATGATCGACGGATGCACGGCAAGGGTGACATTGAAGTGGATACGAGAAAAGAACTAGAATGACAATAGCTAAACGGCCGATGGCAGAGGCTAACGATGAAGAATACATGCTACTGATGTTTCCACCAACGGTATCGCCAAAAGAAAGGTATCCAGTGAAACCCACTAAAGAGTAAAGAACGATAGCGGAGCCAATTGAAGTGGCAATAATTTGCAAAACCGATTGCTGTCTATTGTCACGAAGTTCATTAACGACAGAAAACATATTCTGATGGCATGTGAATCCAAAGACGACGACAGGTAATGATGACAGAACGGCTGTGAACGACTTTGGCGCAAGGGAAATTTCTCCGCGATGCTCGAGTGTATCACCGACGATCCAGTGGCCAATAACAAGTAATGTAAGATACCCAATTGACACAAGCGCAATGACTGAGGTGTACCTCAGCGAGTCCAGTTTACGCATGAAACAAAGAGGAACGAGCACGAGCATGAAAAAGGTAACCCAAAATTGACGAGAATCAGCGGTGTTTAGTGGGATATCAACGCTGTCCGAGTAGAAAAAGTCGACAATAACTTGAGGCATTAGATCGCCGATGATGATTAGATATGATACTCCGACTCCAAAGCATTTGATAGCGATCGCAGCGTCGAAAAGGACAGCCAGCTGAGGATACGTTTGCTGTGCGAGGGCAAAGAACGATGCGGTTCCGCGGCTGAGATATCGCGAACATCGATACTGTAGAAACAGACCAGCGGCGGAGGTGATTCCTGATACGAAAATCACGAGAAAGCCGAGAAAGACACCATCGTTGCTCAGCGCCCGGGGCATGGCGAGAATTCCAGCGCCTAATGCGTCAGTCGCGGTGCTCATCGAAAAGACAAAAACATACCCAGGATGGTGTTTGCAAGATTGGCAACACTAGACTCGATAGTTGCAGAGCCGATGTGCGCCTTTGTTGGATCGGTATCCTCGTCATCGTTATCGTCGTGGTCACGAGTGGCATTCTCAGCGGACAAAAGCGGTGGGTTGAAATCGTCGTCCTCGTCTTCTTCGACGTACTCTACAATCGCAACCGGCGGCACGTGTCGTCTCAGAGCGCCTGCCGTGCTATTCTGCGGTTGCGCCATTGTGCCTGTCGATTGCCTGGAAACTGGCGACTGGCCGCGAAGTTGGCGATTTGAAATCCGCGATGAGCAAGCCGTGCGGCGTCTGACGACAAGCGCACGCTTTTCCCAATCAAGAAATCTCCAAGCAAGAAACCTCCTTCCGGAAAAGAATCAGGCTGGCTTATTCCTCAGTTAGAAAGCGTGCTTGTGAGTTGGAATTGTAGCAAATTATGAATACGAGAAGTAGGTAGTCCAAATCGGATTTGGCTGCGTTGTGCCCAGCGAGTAAGGAGCCAATAGCTAGTCTTATCTGACAGACAAGATCATTAATGGTTCTGTTGTTGCGGAGTTCATTCGCAAAAAATAGTCTCTTTATAGTATCTCTCACTGAACGGATTGCATTATTGATACCACAACTGTGCTTCTGGTCAATAGGCTGCTAGTGCTCGAGTTAACAGGCTCTTCTGCCGTTTGCTGACAACTTTTATCTGCACAGCTTACTTTTGCAATTTGTAACGGTGCTTGCCAAACAATATTGACTGCAGGCAATACAATAATTCACTGGAGTGTTTTACTGATGATCTTCAAATGCATTATTGCAGACTATCTTCTCCTCTTTATGTTTCGCGATGATTACGGGAATGAAACATTTATATAGTTCTTTTAAGTTTTTATTCATTGAAGCAATCACTAATTTAAAGATAAAGACTAACAACAATCACTCAGTAGCTTTTGCATTCTCCTCACAGTGTATGATAGGTAGGTACCTAGTCGCTAGGGTTTTTAGGGTTTATTTGTTTTCGGTTCTTCCTTCTCATTAAGAATCATATCAATTTCTGTTTTCTTATTGATCACAACCTCATCACCCGTAACAGTGCGCATTTCGTTGCCAGCCCATTGGTTGTAATAGATTTGATCTTCACTACCAGCAAATTACCGATAAAGATCTTTCTATTTTACTTTTCCAGTTGACGTGCCGGATCCGAAACTCAAAATAAACTACGAAAGAATAAAGTTTATCTACGTTATTTTTCTCTTATCGTTCAATTTGCGAAAGTCCCAAAGCAACTCGAAAGCACAGACTTGCAGCACCGCCGCTATTTGTTGTTTACTTTTTTTTTTTCGCTTTCTTTCTTCAAGCGGTTAGAAAGAATTGCAATCTGTTGTTTAATTGGCTTGGGAAATGGAGGGAATATAAGTATTGCGACGACGGGAAGAAGAAGGACGACGACGACGATAGAGTCGGAGCGATAAGCCTGTAACAAAATGACAAACACAATACAGCCCACCACAACCACACCAATAACAATACCATCAACAACAGCATTATCATCGTCACCTTCATCTTCAACATTATCCTCATCAACAAAACTAAAAGCATTCACAAGACCACCGAGTCTGCGGTCGATTTCGTCCGCGATAACGTCGAGCGTAAACACCACCACCGCAACCGGTTCTTCGTCGCCGCTAAGCACACACTTTCCCCACTCCTCCGCGCACAGCAGTAACAGCACGCAACAAAGCCATGCTCAAAGCGCTCGCATACCACAGTACTCGTCTTCTTTCACACACAGCCACAATCACAGCCATGCCCAGTACGCTGCAGCAGCAGCAGCAAAATACGGAGCAGTAGACGACGCGAAAAGAAAAGTCATCATCAACGTGTACGATATGCTGCAAGGCAGTAACTTTGCGCCTGCGTTATGGGCGTTGGGCGTAGGTGTGTACCATTCCGCCGTGGAGATAGACGGCAGGGAGTATGCGTACGGCGGTATGTATCCTTATCCCTAATTCATTCATCGAAAGCGTGCTAACCAGTAGATAGGCCACAGTGAACCAGGTATCTCGGGCGTTTACTATTCCCGTCCGCAAACCCCGCTGGCAGGTAATATAACCTGTAAAGTCAGTCTAGAACACGGATACACAAGTTACACGCCGGGCGAAGTACACGCGATAATCAACGAGCTCAGTGCAGAGTACATGGGCACAAGTTACAATCTTCTCTACAAAAACTGTAATCACTTTACAAATTCCCTCGTGCTAAGACTTACGGGAACACAAGCGCCGGCATGGTTAAATAGAGCTACCGTTGTGGGAAGTGTAGTGCCGTGCATTATCCCGCAGAATTTTGTACATGCGCCAGAGTGTAAATTGAATGAGTGTAAAAGACAGGATAAGTCGTATGAAGAGATGGCGCAGCAGCAGGGGAGGTTTATGCGGGTGTCTAGTTGGTTCAAGAGAAGGACGGAGGAAGAAGAGGATAAGGAGTATTTGATTAGTACAAGGTATTTAGACGAGTTGAGTGATAAAGAGGATGTGGAGTATGATGTAGTAAAGGCTTGATAGAGGTACTTGGACGAGAAAACAAGTTGGTAATATAGTAAAGACTTAATAGAAAAGTTTATTATTCATCATCAGAATCAGGATCAAAATCATCAGGTTCTAAAATACCATCGGCTTCATTCTCAGACTCTTCAGCATCAGAGATAGTCTGCGCTGGTTCATCTTTAACTTTTTTCTCCGAAATACCCATATCTTTCAATAATTTCTGTAAATCTCGATCTTTTTTCTCTTGTTTTTCCCGTTCTCGTTCTTCTTTTATCCGTTCAAGTTCGGGCTTATAATCGTTGTTGAATTCCTCGACTTTGTTTTGTATCGCGCTCAGAAAATCATCGAATCCGGCTCCGGTGTAGGCTGATACAGAGACAACGTCTAAATGCCGATAAAACTCTTCAAGCACTAAACTCATAGAATTCATCAACGAAGTCATATATCCTGATCCACCGTCTTCAGACTCGTCGTCAAGATCCCGCAAGGCAGCCTGGAACGACTCGAAATCAGACATCCACTCTGTCGCGAACGACGAGTCTGCAAGATCTGTCTTGTTGAAGACAATGACCATGGGTAGTTTTGTTTTATACAGAATAGAGCACGCGTAGAGCATATTTGACATGAACGTCGCTGGCGAGGTCGTCCGCGGCGTGTCGACGATGTAGGCGACGACAGTTGGCATCGCCGACGCCAGAGCATCGAGCAGGATCGCGCCAGACGCAGACCAGACAAAGCACTCTATCTGGCCCGGTGTATCAACAACCACATAATCAACCTCCTTCGCTCTCTTCTCCACAATCCCCAGCACCTGGTCAATCTTTGTCGCAAACAGATTCAGCGAGGTCACAATAGCCCCGTTCGGACCAAGATTATACTTGCTCATAACCTGGCGGTAGTCGACCGAGTCGCGGATGTCGATGTTGGGCGGGAACGGCGTCGAGAGTACGGCCGGGTCAAGGTTGATAAGGTACGGCGGGCGCGAGGAGGCGTGAAGGTGGGCATTAAGACGCTGTGTGAAGGTCGTTTTGCCGGAGCCTATTCACTCGTTATTAGCCCGTCTGATGACAAAAAGAAGAGAGATATGCAAGTACCGGCCATTCCGATGCAGACTATCGCAGGTGTAGTCATTATGTATTCTATTAACCAATCTATTACTGAATAAACAAATGTTTAGTATCGTTGATCGGATCGGATAGTTGATAAGAACAGTAATCTGGTGAAGTAAATTGACGATGAGAAGAGTTTAGAGTAGCAAGTAAGCAAAAGGGTTTAGTGCATATAAAAAAATACAGACCCAACCGTGTTCCGTTCGCTGCAAAAATGCGCAAAAGCCTGCTTTTTTTGATAGCAATTGCGCTGCTGGTTTGCAGAGCCGTCTGCTGGGACGAAAATGATCAGGAGATCTTTCGCGTGACGGAGGAACTCGTTGCGGCAGAGGGCGCCGGGACGACTTTTTACTGTAGGTTATGAATGACAGACTACGTGTACTTGTTATTACGTGCAATTGAGAAAAGATACTGATTTTTCGTGATGAATAGCGTTTCTTGGAGTGGAGAATGGACCAGCTGCGAGTGCAGATGAAATAACAAAAGCGTAAGTACTTTATACTGTATTGATTGTATTAGCACTAACGAGAAAGGTACCGCCGTCGCTCGCGCACACTGCACCCAGACAAGATGAAGAGCCCGTCAGAGAAGGATACCGCGCGATTCGCTCGTCTCGGCGTAGTTGCAAACATTCTCCGGGGCCCATTAAAAGAGCGTTATGACTTCTTTTTGAAGACCGGCTTTCCGCGATGGAAAGGAACAGGATACTACTACCGCCGCTTCAGACCTGGTTTGGTCATGGTCATCGCACTGCTGTACTTACTCGCTGGTGTAGCTCACTACGCTATTCTGCGCATCAACCATGATTCAGAAACGAAAAGGATGCAGAGACTGATCTCGGATTGTAAAACCCAGGCGTGGTCAAATGGCCTTCCACCGGCCGACTTGTCAAAAAGACGACTCCAGGACTCTTCAGGTCGCGTGTTTAATGTCTACGCGGACGGATCAGTGTGCATTGTCGACACTTCTTTGAATGAGGAGTATTTACTTGATCCAGAGGAGATCCCTGCTGCAACCTGGCATAGAACCCTTCTTTTCCAGCTGCCCTTGGCTTTGTATAGACGAATCCGACCAGCGCCTGCAAAAGAACCAAAAGAACCAAACATACCAAAAGAGTTTAAGGAAGGAAAAGAAAAGAAAAGCGAGGCAACAATCGCAAAAGGACCGGTCGCAAAAGTCGCGGGCGGGCGCAGACGTAGACGCAACTGAATAAATAGACTCATCTCCCAATTGCATGATTACTCTAAACTCCCAATGCTCTAATAACTCACTGTACTCACATATATATACAATAACAGCAACAATGACCAGAGTCGAGTATCTGCAATCCCTCGCAGGTGTCAGAGAACGGTCTAGAATAGTCTACGACCAGGCAATTAACGATAAATCAACCAACTTCACCCTAGATCAATCCAAGATACCAGCTGTCGTGGACTACTTAGCCTCCCTGATCCGCCGCGACTTTCCTGATCTCGCCGCTATTCCTCCGCACGGCAGATGGGCAAACTTCAACGCAGGCAACGTTCCTCGTCTGGAGACGTTGATCCAGCAATGGAAAGATAGCAACATTGAAGAAAAGGAAATAGTGCGGAAGCTGGTCGATCTCTTCGTCGTCTCCGTCCTCCTCGACGCTGGCACAGGCCCGACCTGGACATTTTCCGAGCCAAACTCGTCCTTTTCCGCCGGCCGCTCCGAAGGCACAGCCGTGGCCTCTTTCTACTTGTTCAGATCAGGTCTTCTTTCGACTGACAAGACAGATCCATATCGCGTCGACGCTGCGGCATTAAAGAGGCTGGATCCAGATAAACTTTTACAGCAGATCCAGCATTCAGATAACAATCCTATCGACGGCGCCGAGGGAAGAGCACAGCTTCTTAATCGTCTTGGTCATGCTCTTGATTCCTCGCCAGAGTACTTCTCGTCTCCTGCGCGTCCCGGGAACCTTTATGGTATCTTCTTTGTTGCTTTACGCAGATATCTTATGCTAATATACAGACCACCTTCTCTCCAAATCAACTTCGTCTCAAGTAGACATCTCAGTTCTCTGGACCGTTCTAATTAAAGGCCTCGCTCCCATCTGGCCCGCTTCCCGCACGACCCTTGACGGCGTCTCTCTAGGCGACGCATGGCCCTGTACTTCCATCCCACCACCTGACACCTACCTCTCCATCGTCCCTTTCCACAAACTATCTCAATGGCTATCTTACTCCCTCATCGTCCCTCTCGAAAAGTACGGGCACATTTCATTTTTAAATAACTCATTACAAACTGCTCTTCCAGAGTACAGGAATGGCGGGTTACTCATTGATTTGGGCTTGTTGTCATTGAAATCAACACCACTCGCTCGTGGTCTTCAAAATTACACAACTTTCAACATTCCTCAAACAGACCCCGTACCAATATTCACACCAGACGACGACGTAATAGTCGAATGGCGCGCCCTAACCATCTCCCTTCTCGACATCCTCTTGCCAAAAGTAAACGACGCTCTAAACGTCACCGGCACAGATTTGCAATTATCTCTGCCACAGTTGTTGGAAGCTGGATCTTGGAAAGGTGGACGTGAACTTGCAAAGGAGAAAAGACCGGTGTCAAATGGTCCGCCTATCGCTATTCTTAGTGATGGTACGGTTTTTTAAGATAAGCGCGTTGTTGAATTATTGCATGTTTCTATAGATTTTGCATTTATATTGTCCCGCTTGTATTTTGTTTGTAAATGAAAAAATGGTTAATACTAGACAACTGATTATATACAATTTAAGCAAAGAATGAAAATGATTAAAGTAATCCATTGATAAAAACACATTTGGCCGCTCTTGATTGATTGGATAACAATGAATTTAAACTAGAAGCTTTAAAACTTTCAACGAGACATTGTCAAATCTATACATTTAAAGTCATTAATTTACAAAGGCAATTCAACTAAATTATGTATGTATCTTCTTAATCTGATGATCATATTGTGAATTTAAGAAAAAATAACTTTATGTGAAATATTCAATGATATGAACATAACTAATTTATACATATTTCTTTTGGTTGAAAAAAAAAATTCGAGTCTTTACAGGTATTTCTCCTCGTTATAAAATAATATCTCCTTCCGCTCACACTCTCATTACTCATATATAGTTTTTTTGAGTAATAGTTAGTTTTGAGTCAGTTAGATTGTTGGTATTAAAAATATTTCTCTTTCAAAGATAATCAATTAAGGAAGACCATTAATACCACGAATCCTGCTGAATCAAAACTACCTACTACTCAATATACTATAAAAAATTATATATGAGAGTGTTAGTGGAAGAAGATATTTCTTTGTAATGAGGAGAAACTACCTAAAAGAAGTAGGGGTTGGCAGATGGGGCTGACCAACTAAGCTTCAAATAGGTTGGGTTTATATTACTCATACTGGTAAATAAGTAGTATATTGTGTGATCCAGGAGTTGATCCCCTTCTCTAAGGAGGATAGATGTCTTTTTATATAGACTTCCTAACTACATCTTTTCCCATCTTGGGGCTCCGCTTGGTGTTATATCGGAGAGTGTCGTAGTTGCGAGGATGGCCTCTATTATTACCTACCATGACAAGGGTACAAATCCCGTCAAGCTTGCAAATACTCATATTCCAGATATGGGTTTGATCAGTTTGTATGTAACCACAATTATCAAAATATCATTAAAGAATGTTCAACCAACACGAATTTCACTCAAGAATGAACACTTTGTATTGTTAATAAATTGAACAAAAATTGATTTAGATTGCAGTATTAAAATTAGAAAACAGAAAACAGAAAACAGAAAAAATTATCAAAACTTAACAAAACCAAAAAAAAATATACAAAAAATTAGGCATGAAGGCTTCTAAACATAAATGAATAAGATTTACAAATTATGCATTATCCACTTTTGATACAAAAATGAAAATGAATAAAAAGATTATTACTAGCTAAAAACCCAAAAGAAGAAAAAAAAATGTCTAAAAAGAAAGAAAGAGAAAATAAGGATTGCCAATTATACACGTTTACCTTCAAATAATGAACGGCAAAAATGGGAGCTTGATAATAGTGCTTTTTATTTAGCATACATTTAGGTGCATGCATTGATGATTCTAATGATTATAATTTAGTTGTGGTGAATTTCTGTGAATAGATTGAAATGCTCTCTATAGTAAATAATTATACTATAGCTCCATCTTTAGCTTTTACTGATAGCCAGTCTCATTGGTATAAAATCAACTTTGCTAGAGTCTGATACGTTGCAAATAAAGAAATAGGTAAAGGTAAATTTGACAATTCTGAATTACTTTAGCCAACACAGACCATACAAATAATATAATACTGAATAAAAACTTCAATTAGCAGACTTACTTTCTTCTATCATAATACACTTTTAAAAGGACGAAAAATATAAGATAGCCAGGGCTATATTGAGTAATTGCACCTATATATCTCACTATAAACACTAAAGACTAGATTTCTACTATTGAAAAAGCGACTATCTTAGAGACTGAAGAGTTTTTCTTTTATTTGAAACTGAATATTCTTTTCACTTGTGAATATGCTCAAAGGTCATCCTTTATTCAATTTGGAGGTTAAGCAAGAGACTCCAGTTACTCTGAGACAAGCAATTTACAAGTCAGATAAGAAGCAATATATAGCTTGTCAGTTTGCTTGTCGGTTTGTCAACGCGAACTTTATTGTTGCGGGCTCTAATGCGCGCGGCAGTTTGAGTTCGCAAATTATGCAATATCCGATAAATCCTTCTGAACGTACGGCTAAGCATTCAGAAAAGGTGTTTCTTTTAGACAAGGAAACACATTAGAAAGGACTATGGAGAAAAAAATAGGATTAGGAGATTGGATACTTATCATACTTTTGCGCAAAATGCTGTTCAGTCGCTCAGTCGTAATTGTATAATGGACGAAAATACTTTAAACCCTAAAACCCTCTAATTTCAGCCTTTGACAGTCCTTTTAGGTTAAAACCCCATTTTAGGTTACCACTTGACTTTAAAGGACGAATTATCTTATTAAAACTTTTTTTAAACTCCCCAAGATGCGAGGAAAAATCCATACAATAAAATTCTCTTTTCGGTAGCAAATAAAATTGAAACTGAGTATAGAAAGAAATACGTTCAGATATAGGCGTGCAAGCGAGATGACATTGAACCTCACATGCAGCTAGCTGAAGGTGTAGTGGCGAGTGCGATGGCTGAGTAAGTGGCGGTGGCGGCAAGAACTCCCAGCCAGAAGCTAGAAACTCCTACGATCATATTCCTTTGTCAGTGCAATTCCAAACAGACTTCAAGTTTTGACCAAACAGATCAGATAATAACGAAAAAGAAAAATGTACAAAAAAGCAGGAGCAAAGAATAGTACTGCTGTTCGTCGATTGATGACGGAGTATAAGCAGCTGATTAATGATGGGCCGGATGGAATATCAGCCGGCCCAGTTGATGAAGAGTAAGTGTTTACGTTTTAAACATCTTTTTCTTATGTTGAATCATTGTTGACAATGTGTAGTAACTTTTTTGAATGGGAGTGTTTGATTCAAGGACCAGAAGACACCCCTTTCGAAGGCGGTGTGTTCCCTGCCACATTAACATTCCCAAAGGTTGTGTTGGATTTGCCAATTACTGTAAGAACGAGAAGTACTGACTAGATATCTAGGATTATCCACTCAATCCACCAACGATGAAGTTTACATGTGAAATGTTTCACCCAAATGGTAGATATTTCTTTCAGTTACGAAGCTATGAGAAGACTGACTAACAAAATCTAGTCTACAAAGATGGTACGGTATGCATTTCGATTCTACACGCGCCAGGCGATGATCCGAATATGTACGAATCGGCCTCAGAACGATGGAGTCCAATTCAGTCAGTGGAGAAGATTTTGATTAGCGTTATGAGCATGCTCGCTGAACCCAATGACGAAAGTGGAGCCAATATTGACGCCTGCAAAGTATGGAGAAATGACAGGAAGGAATACAATAGAATTGTGAAAGCAAACACTCGCAAGGTTCTTGGTTTATAATATCATTTGTGTAATATGGAGTTTGACTTCTTTTCACTTAACTGTGGCTGTTTCATGCAATGTTTTATGACCGATGTGGCATTATTAAATTTGTCGTTTCGCTAATCGTACATATCAAGCAATATCAATTTCAAGTTTTTCCACTTTCTCACTCATTTCTGCTTCTTCAGCAGCCCGATCTTTCTCTTCTTCCTCTGCTTCTAACTCATCCTGGAATCTTGTAAGAATGTAGTCAACGACGTCTAGTTTCTCGTTGTTTTCAGCTTGGTATAAAGCGTCTTGCCCGAC